>JACEGR010009206.1:0-28843 GCA_014170235.1 Listronotus bonariensis
TAGTTGCTCTTAGATAGCTATTACACAGTCAAAAACCTAACTTAAAAATAAAACACCATATCAGATTATGGCTTTTATTTTTTTATTTATTTATTTGTTTTACAGTTGCTACAATAACTAACCATTTACAGAACAACACATAATATGATATTATGCAAACCTAACCTAAGAAAAAAATCAAATGTAAATACATTACACTTGATTTACACATAACATAGGTACATTAATCAAAGAGCATCACTTATCCGGAGTAAATAAAATTAATTTTAATTTAGCTTTAAATTGACTCTTCGATAGATTAAATATATCTATGCTCTGGCAGTGTCGATCATGCAGTTGTTGGATTCTATATAATGGGGCACTTAAAGCTAGGTTTGATCTTGCCCTTCTACAGTAAAATGTCTCATAACATCTTCTATTTAATCTTGGTACTCTATAGTTTAGGTTATTTACCATATATGTATTATCAACTAAATTGTGAATAAGCCCATGTAAATGAAGAAGACTTATAAAAATACGCTTTTTTCCAAAGAAGGAACATTATAATAATTTCTTAAAAATTCCCGAGCATTGTATAGATATGTACCTGTTTCCCGAAAGTATTTGCATTTTAAATAGCGACTTTGTACCATTTCTAATGAATATTTGTATTTACTGTAGAAAGGGGACCAAACTAGTGCACAATATTCTAATTTAGAGCATACAAGGGAGCTGTAAAGCAGACCTATAGCTGCAAATTACTTAAACAAATGGGTATTTCGAATAATGTATCCAACAATCAACATTCGATTTGCACTCTTAATTTGTGACAATATTTTTTAAACAAAAACCGATCGTCGTTCGGAAAAATATTGGGAAATCAAATTAACCCCAAATTAAATGAGTATTTCAATAGTTATTTTCCTAACAAGTGCGGAAAGTATCATTTTTCCGCACGCGATTGCAGTTAGCCGAACGACGCGAAGCGGAGTTCGGATAGCAATCGAGTGCGGAAAAATACTTTCCGCAAACGTTAGGAACAATATTTTTCTACTAGCGTAGGATAAAATACTTTCCGCAAGTGTTAGGAACAACATTTTTTCTACTAGCTTAGGAAAATAAATAAAACAGTTCGTCTATAATATATGTATTTTGTATTTTTTATTACATATTAAGAAAAAAAACTAAATCTAAATCTTATCACTATTTATATTAATTATAAAGGAGCAGTTGTTGGCATTTTGTAAATTTATAGCAGATGACAAAACCTTGGGTATGGTGGTCGTAGACCCAGTATTGCCACTTTCTACCTCTGCATTACCTGGATTTCTTTGTATCTCGGTTTGAATAGAATATATTTCAGATTGGGAGGCGGATGCTGATGTCGTAAATGTTGTTGGGTCTTTCTGATTTAAGATTTTGTTTGATATTCTGGTTCGTTCTTTTGCGGACTCCTCGATATAACCTTCGGCAACTGAAGTCGATTTCCAGCCGCCCAGTCTTTTATATTGGTTATGCCTTCCCCGGAATCTGCCAACATTGTCGCAGATGATCGGCGGAAGCTATGGCCTGTGTATAAATGAGGGTCTGGAAGACCGAGGTACCCAACGATATCTGCTGGCATCTTGCCAAAGGAATTTATGCCCACACACTGGACTGATATAACTCCCTTTTTATATTGAGTAAAAAATCTATTATGCTTAGTATTAGGTTTTCTTAAACTTGCATATTTTCTATACAATGCCAAATATTTTCCATTTTTTACCTCTTTTGAAATTGTAAAACATCGGGATGTATGGTTTTTGATTGAGATATGTTAATCATTACAAAATCGCCTTTATCAATAACATCATTTGTTAAATTGCAAAGCTCTTCTCTCCGGCATGCTCCCGCCAGTCCGAATATTGTTGCCACTTTGATCATTAAGTAAATTTCGTCAGGTGCTTCTAGTAGGAACTTACTAATTTGTTCATTGGTAAAAACTTTAGCTTTTTTTGGTTGAAAACCAATATTCATTTTCTTAAGAAATGCTGTTAACTTGAAATACCTGCTGATATCCACATCTTTTTCAATTTTAAGCTTGCTCTTCAACATCGAATACTTGGACCAAAGAGTATTCGGCTTGATAGTCTTGGAGAGCTTGGCAAAATACGCAAGCAAAACTTCTTCTTTCAAGCTTTTTCTGAGCTGGGTTTTCTTATGAGACCACCGCGAAAGTGCATTTTTTTCGCATAATTTTTTTTTTTTTAAATGGTCCACAATTGACGGGAGTAATCGGTGAACAGGGTGGGCCGTTTATCTTGGGACACTACCTTATCTCAGAAACTATAGCAGATGGAGCCAAAAGTTAAATACAAAAGTTAATGGGGGTGTTACAAACCTTTAATTTATTTAAATGTTGTATATACAGGGTGTTTCATTATTCGTGGGCGAGTATCAACTTTCTTATTTTAAATGGAACACCTAGTATATTATTTCATTTTTGAATTTCTGCACGAAATTCTAGACATATCTTGTGTATAATGTCCTATACCTAAGTCTAACCTTTTTGACATTTTTAATTTTTATGCGAAAAATGACGTTTGCAAGCAGTAAAATATCTGCCAATTTCTTCATTCGGAAGCATTTATTGTTTGACTTCAGTAAGCTTTGTTGTAGACAAAGGACTCAAATATTGAATTTTATACATAATTTAACTACTATTAATACAGAGTGAACGAAAAATAAAAAAATTAAGAAATTTGATAAAGATTTATCTATGCCTAATAATTTTACTGTCTAAAATATTTCCATTTAAACATTCGTCTAACACAAATAATATGTTTGTTGCCGTATAAGCAGTTAGTGTAAAGGTGGCCGTGTTTGAGCAAAACAAGTGCTAGAACGCTGTCTCCTTGGACGCGTCTTTTGTTGTTGATTACTGTCATAATTCAAACTGCTTATACAGCAACAGCATATTATTTGTGATAGACGAATGTTTAAATGGAAATATTTCAAAAAGTAAAAATATTAGGCATAGACAACCTCATATAAAATTGCCTTAATTTTTAATGCTAAATAGGACAAGAATATAAAAATAGGTAGTTTCCATTAAGAAAAAACGTTTTTCGCAGTTTTCAAATTTTATTTTTAATCTTATTTTTCGCGCACCCTGTATTAATAGTTATCGAAATTGCGTATAAAATCCGTTATTTGAGTCCTTTGTCTACAACAAAGCTTACTGAAGTGAAACAATAAATGCTTCCGAATGAAGAAATTGGCAGATATTTTACGGCTTGCAAACGTCATTTTCGCATAAAAATTAAAAATGTCAAAAAGGTTAGACTTAGGTATAGGACATTATACACAAGATATGTCTAGAATTTCGTGCAGAATTCAAAAATGAAATAATATACCAGGTGTTCCATTTAAAATAAGAAAGTTGATACTCGCCCACGAATAATGAAACACCCTGTATATACAACATTTAAATAAATTAAAGGTTTGTAACACCCCCATTAACTTTTGTATTTAACTTTTGGCTCCATCTGCTATAGTTTCTGAGATAAGGTAGTGTCCCAAGATAAACGGCCCACCCTGTACATACATAAAAAACATAAGAAGTTTATATAACGTCCTTCTTTCTTAAAGTCGGTTAAAAAAATAAAATTAACTTGCAGCAAAAAAAAATAGTTTGCAGACTTATTTTTTTGTTACGTTACCGATTCATACAAAATTTTATTTATGTTGTTTTAGGTTAAGGATTGTTGTGTCTAAAATTAAAAGGGGAGTTAAGCATCTTTATAGTAATAATAATAAAATTAAAGATGGTTAAATGAAAAAGTTATAAACTATTTAATTGACCACTAAATGCAAGTTTAATGACTAATTACAATATTCTTTTAAATATCATTTTAATGTTGATATAATATACAGGCTGCATTATTAAAAACTACATACTTTTTGTACCACCCTGTATATTATCACCAATATAAAAAGCTGTTAGAAAATAACACATTATGTATATCTTAGTTTTGGAAATATGGCCATCAAAATTGGGTGTTTAAGTAATTTTTTAAGTACCACCATTTTGTAGTAGTAAATATTGGGGTTTTAGGTTACTCGTCAGGAGTTTTTAAATGATGCGCCATAAGACTTCCCTTTTATTTAATACTTTTTGTCAAAATGGCTTCTAACTTTCGGTTTAACATTTATATCTGTTATTGCCTAAAATTTATGTTGTCTTACCCCAAATTTTCATAAAGAAAATACCGAATAATTCAAAAAAGTAGCATGGGGTTCCTGACTTTAAACACGCACTGTATATTTAAGTATTTTTAAAATCATATTCTTTTCAAATGGTTAAATATTTCTAATATTTTGAATTATGCATTTTTTTCTATTAACTAATATGTAATTTAAAGTGTTTGTAAGGTAAACCACCATTAAAATTACCCTAATCCGCAAACCTATTATAATGACCCATGAAAATCATGCATTTCAACCGCAACTCTCCCCCAGGCTAATTGGGTTTCAAATTACAATATTAGAAATTTTGCATTAATTTGACTTGATAGATAATTAGCTTTAAATTATTACGTTATTAGCGATTAAAATCTGTTCATTTTCATTTGCAAAAAAACTTTACAGTTACAGTTTACTTACTGTGGTTGCTAACTTTTGGACATTGGATGCAATATATTTTATGTTGTTGTAACTATTCTCTTAACACCAAGAAATCGTCTGGGCTAGATGGAATACCAGCAATCGTTTTAAAAAATGTGCTCCTGAACTTGCACCTATTTTAACCAGGCTCTTTTGAATTTCTTATGACACGGGTATATTTCCAGACAGCTGGAGAGCTGCACGTGTCCAGCCTATTCCCAAGAAAGGATCTAAATCTCTTCCATCCAACTATAGACCCATTTCACTCCTTTCAATGCTTTGTAAAGTAATGGAGAAATCCATTAACTCGCAAATTCTTAGGTGCTTAGAAAAACATAAAATTTTACATGACAGGCAATACGGATTTCGTCACATGAGATCTACAGCAGATCTTCTTTCCTTCGTTTAACACAACTAGAACAAGTCTCTTGAGTTTCTAGGTGAGTCCCAGATCGTTGCTCTCGATATATCTAAAGCTTTCGACCAAGTCTGGCATGACGCACTTCTTAATAATTAAGTATATTATTAACTTTTTAGATTCTGAGTAAAATTTTTAGCACGTTTGATATAAGATGCCCTGCAACTAAGAGTAACCGTTTTAAACTTATTTTAAATTTTATGCCTAAAATATCGTTTGCAGACCAATACATAGCCATTATTTTTTTAACCAAATTTTTAATGTGAGTTGAGGTCAGACTTTTTGTAAAAAAACTTCTTCAGTAAAATGTATTGATATATTTAAAATTTGTTGTAACCATGACACTACACAAGATGTCCCACAACGAACTGCAGGAATTGATTTGTCGAAAAGTACTATTTTTACAGTAGTTCTGGTAGGCACTTCCATTTATACCGGAGGTCTATGTCTTTTGTATTTTAAATAAGACACCCTGTATATTATTAATTTTTTTGATTCTGAGTAAAATTTTCAGCACTTTTGATATAAGATGCCCTGCAACTAAGAGTAACCGTTTTAAACTTATTTTAAATTTTATGCCTAAAATAACGTTTGCAGACCAATACATAGCCATTATTTTTGTAACCAAATTTTTTAATGTAAGTTGAGATCAGGCTTTTTGTAAAAAAACTTCTTCAGTAAAAATGTATTGATATATTTAAAATTTGTTGTAACCATGACACTATACAAGATGTCCCACAACGAACTGCAGCAATTGATTTGTCGAAAAGTACTATTTTTACAGTAGTTCTGGTAGGCACTTCCATTTATACCGAAGGTTAATGTCTTTTGTATTTTAAATAAAACACCCTGTATATTATTATTTTTTAGTTTCTGAGTAAAATTTTTGGCATGTTTGATATAAGATGCCCTGCAACTAAGAGTAACCGTTTTAAACTTATTTTAAATCTTATGCCTAAAATAACGTTTGCAGAACAATACATAGCCATTATTTTTTTAACCAAATGTTTTAATGTGAGTTGAGGTTAGGTTTTTTGTAAAAAAACTTCTTCAGAAACTGTATTGGTATGTTTAAAATTTACATTATTAAAAAACCTTATTTTTTTCAAATGAAAACACGTTTACTCATTACTTTATTCTATTTAGCATTAAAAATAAGGGTAAGTCTGTACAAGGTTGTCTATACCAAAACTTTTTTATATTACCAATTTAGTTTAAGTACAGTTAAGTTGGTAATGACGCTGCACCTTGCCGTCATGGCCAACTGGAAGACAAACCTAAAAGTCCTAGCCCTTACAAGCCTTAATTTCTCATCAGTAGTGACTTTTTTAAAATTACTCAATAAATAATAGTCATTTTAAAAGCAATTTTAGTCTAATAGAAATTGTTTGTAAAGATACTGGCCTCCGCAGTCATGACCTAACGGGAAAAAATATTTCAAAAATACGAGTATAGCACTTTTTAAATATGGAACTTTAGAGTTTTTTTTAAGAATATCTTAGATACAAAACAAAGAATATTGTAATTAGTCATTAAACTTGCATTTAGTGGTCAATTAAATAGTTTACAACTTTTTTCATTTAACCATCTTTAATTTTATTATTATTACTATAAAGATGCTTAAACATCCCCTTTTAATTTTAGACACAACAATCCTTAACCTAAAACAACATAAATAAAATTTTGTATGTCGGTAACGTAACAAAAAATAAGTTTGCAAACTATTTTTTTTTGTTGCAAGTTAATTTTATTTTTTAACCGACTTTAAGAAAGAAGGACGTTATATAAACTTATGTTTTTTTATGTATGTACAGGGTGGGCTGTTTATCTTGGGACACTACCTTGTCTCAGAAACTATAGCAGATGGAGCCAAAAGTTAAATACAAAAGTTAATGGGGTGTTACAAACCTTTAATTAATTTAAATGTTGTATATACAGGGTGCTTCTCATTATGCGTGGGCAGTATCAACTTTCTTATTTTAAATGGAACACCTAGTATATTATTTCATTTTTAAATTCTGCACAAAATTCTAGACATATCTTGTGTATAATGTCTTATACCTAAGTCTAACCCTTTTTACATTTTTATGCGAAAAATGACGTTTGCAATCCGTAAAGATCTGCAAATTTCTTCTTTCAGAAGCATTTATTGTTTCACTTTAGTAAGCTTTGTTGTAGAAAAAGGACTTAAATAACAGATTTTCTACGCAATTTCGAAAACTATTAATACAGGGTGCGCGAAAAATAAGATTAAAAATAAAATTTGAAAAACTGCGAAAAACGTTTTTTCTTAATGGAAACTCCTATTTTTATAGTCTTATCCTATTTAGCATTAAAAATTAAGGCAATTTTATATGAGGTTGTTTATGCCTAATATTTTTACTTTTTGAAATATTTCCATTTAAACATTCGTCTATCACAAATAATATGCTGTTGCCGTATAAGCAGTTTGAATTATGACAGTAATCAACAAAAAGACGCGTCCAAGGAGACAGCGTTCTAGCACTTGTTTTGCTCAAAACGGCCACCTTACACTAACTGCTTATACGGCAACAAAATATTATTTGTGTTAGACGAATGTTTAAATGGAAATATTTTAGACAGTAAAATTATTAGGCATAGATAAATCTTTATCAAATTTCCTTAATTTTTATTTTTCGCTCACTCTGTATTAATAGTAGTTAAATTATGTATAAAATTCAATATTTGAGTCCTTTGTCTACAACAAAGCTTACTGAAGTCAAACAATAAATGCTTTTGAATGAAGAAATTGGCAGATATTTTACTGCTTGCAAACGTCATTTTTCGCATAAAAATTAAAAATGTCAAAAAGGTTAGACTAAGGTAAAGGACATTAAACACAAGATATGTCTAGAATTTCGTGCAAAATTCAAAAATGAAATAATATACTAGGTTTTCCATTTAAAATAAGAAAGTTGATACTCGCCCACGAATAATGAAACACGCTGTATATACAACATTTAAATAAATTAAAGGTTTGTTACACCCCCATTAACTTTTGTATTTAACTTTTGGCTCCATCTGCTATAGTTTCTGAGATAAGGTAGTGTCCCAAGATAAACGGCCCACCCTGTTCACCGATTACTCCGTCAATTGTGGACCATTTTTTAAAAAAAAAAATTATGCGAAAAAATGCACTTTCGCGGTGGTCTCATAAGAAAACCCAGCCAGGATCGCAAAAGACAAAGACACAAGACTTATTTTTCAGATAAAGCTGCCTCTAATGCCTTATTCAGACACGGCTAGTAATTTAGTCGAGTAGCGAGTAATTAAGTATTGTGGTGCATGTGGACAGCTACTACACTAAACTACTTTCCTAATTTTTACTGTCCGCACGAACAAGAATACTTAATTACTCGCTACTCGACTAAATAACCCTGTCTGAACAAGTCATAATGGATATGTGCAACCTATGCTGGATGTTTAAAGGTAGTAATGTTAAAATATTTATTTTTGTGGGTTAGGTGTTTTGCCTTTATACCCAAGTTATACCTATTAGGGGTGACATTGCCTTTTTGTACGAAGAGTTTACGTGAGAGAAAAAGGTACTAGTACTGTTTTTTAGTCGCTGCTAACCGATTAAATGTTAATAATAAAAGAAATTGTCTAGAAAGTTGCGGCAACTCCGATTTTGACAAAATTTGGTATATGGGTTTTTTTTTGGAGCGCTGATCACAAATCTAAGAAAGAATTTTTTTCGGCAACGGTTTCTTCTGGAGATATTTATCATCAAAGTTGAAATTTAAACTTTCCTTAGTTTCACCATATCCCGCCTTCTTTTTGCACAAAATTCTTGATGTAACACTAAATTGGCACACAATATTTCATGAACATCCTTAAGAAACCTCTTTTTAGTTATTTTACACGTTTTTTTTTTATTAAATTCCAAATATTTTACTTCTAAAACGCTGCAACCATGCATACACCTATGTGTAAAATGATGTTAAACATGGCGACTTGATTTAAAGCAAACCTTTTATATTAATAAAGAAAGGCTAAAAAAATTAAAAAAAAAACATGTTTTAAAAAGGTTCTTTAATGTTAAATGAAATATTGTGGGGTGCCAAAAAAAGAATATAGTAAAAATAGGGATAGTTTAAATTTCAACATTGATGATGAATATCTCAAGAACGAAACATTGTCGAAGAAAATTCTTTCAGATTCGGGATCAGCGCCCCAGAAAACCCTCGTATACCAAATTTCGTCAAAATCGAAGTTTCCGCAACTTTCTAGACAATTACCCAATGAAAAACTAAAAAAAAGTTAAATAAATATTAAAATAGTACATTTCCTAACTAGAATTGAAAGTGCCACTTTTTCGCACGCGACTGCAGTTGACCGAACGACGCATAGAGTCGGTTATTTATCTTTTTAAACAGCAATTTTAGGCGTTCAACTAATTATACCCACAGTAATAATTGGTGACAACTTTGACGTATAATACATTGTTTAAACGTCAACATAACCGATTGGTAAATACCGTTTTAGAATTGGTTCTTCGCCTAAAATTGATGAAAGTCTATTTATTTTTTTTTAATATTTATTCGAAATAATTTTTTGTTGCAGGTGAAGTACAAACCTCAACATACCCAGGTCGCATCATAGTAACAGAACCTAAGGGAAACGTACAACCGAGAATTACGGTGGATAAGTTTAACGCAAAAAGGGTGGTAGTTGGGGATGATGTCACACTACCTTGCGTGGCGCAAGGTCATCCAGTGCCAGGGTACTATTGGAAGAAGGAAGTCGATGGACAGATGACACCAGTTGCTTTAGGGGAAAGGATAACGTTGCTTAGTGCTGGATTATTAAGGATATCAAAGGTAGACTAAAGTTTACTGTTCTAATTTTTATTAGCAAAAAACGTTTTAATTTTGTCTAGGTTCTCTGATTTTCATGACAAACTTAATATTAAACACCCTGAAAAAATTAAATTACATATAATTTATACAATTTTTACGATTAGGTAATTAAAATTCCACACATTATAAACTGTCTGATTTACACATCTCTATCATTAAATCTATTTTTACATCTCAATACAAATTATAGGTATCAAAATATTTTTAAAATAATGTTTATTGGTAATTGGTATTGCAAATAAAAGCTGGTGCAGATTGTCGTCAACATAATTTTTCTATAAGCAAAGTTTAAACACTAGTCATGTACCATACAGAGTTGGGACGTATTCGAATACTTAGTATTCTAAATAATATTCAAATTAGATTTTGCCGGTATTCGAATACATTTGTGTGTTTGGTATTCGGTATTCGGCAGAATACTTTTTTGTTTAGTATTCGGGATTCTGTATTCGAATACTTTTTTGGTTGGTATTCGGGATGCTGTATTCGAATACTTTTGAAATATTCGACGAATACTTTTTGAGTATTCGAATGCTTAGTATTCTAAATAGTATTCAGAATACATTTTGCCGGTATTCGAATACATTTGTGTGTTGGTATTCGGTATTCGGCAGAATACTTTTTTGGTTAGTATTCGGGATTCTGTATTCAAATACTTCAGAAGTATTCAACGAATACTTTTTTTGGAGTATTCGAATACCGACGTTCCGTTTTCGAATGCCGAAATGTGTAAGCAGTAATCGAATACCAAAATTGTCATGGTTAGAATACCAGAATACCAAAACTGTCATGATTAGAATACCAATAGGGATGGCTCTTCAAATTTTTAACTCATAGTTTTTTTATGGTATTCAAATCTTTTCGTTTCCAGTATTCAAATACCCATTTCGGGTTTTCATGAATACCGAGTATTCGAATACTTTCTTTTTGAAATATTTAAATATTCGGTATTCAAATACTTTCTTCTTCCGGTATTCGTATTCGTATTCGAATACCGATTTTCAGTATTTGACCCAGCTCTGGTACCAGATGTCAAATTATAAATTTAAAATCACTTTTACTTTTATTTTTATCTTAAAAATAATCCCTGGGCCAGTAAAGAAATGGACTTCATAATAAGAACACTTTTAAAAATCTATTTAGCAGGTTCTATTTGGACAAGTTTACCACGAATATTCAAGACCGCTATATCTACAGTATGTTCACGGATGCACTTTACAATAGGACAAATGGACCAAAAATTTAAATGTTAAAGAAAGTCAGTATGGCAACTACTTTTTGTTTCTTAAATAAAAACATGATTCATGTTGAGAAATTTGTTTTGTTTTATACAGGGGCTCCAAAAACTACAAAAATGGAAAATTGACCATGCCAAAACTACCTTTATTTTTAATAATGTTAAAATAAAGGTTAAATAAAAAAGGTATTTAAAATTAAAAAAGGATCCCATATCTAAAATTTCACTTTAAATAAACCAAATTTTGTTTTTAATGTCATATTTTTTTAAACATGTTTTACACCTTTTTTACGTAATTTATCTAGTTTTAATGGAACACAATAATTAATGTCAGTTTGTCCAATATATTTAAATGCAAAAATGTAAAAACAGGTAAATTAGGTAAAAAGATGTAAAACATGATTTTAAAAAAATATGACAATAAAAACAAAAGTTAGTTTTTATGTGAAATTTTAGATACCTAGTATAAAAAAGTATACATTTTCGAAACTTTAAAAATATACATTTTGGGAATTTTGCTAAATAAAGATAGACGTAAGGTGTCAAGGTTTTAAAAGTATAAATGAAACAATTAGGTTACTCTTATAATAATAAAAAAATAAAAACATTAAACAAGCTGGGTCGTGTAAAAATGCAAAACAAACACTAAACAATTTAATATTTAAAGAGAAACAATTTTGAGAAGGCGGTAGTAGAATCCTGACTTCAAAAAAATACCGAGGTATTCCTATTGTCCACATAGTTTAAGGGAAGAAAGGGGATGTTTATATTAGAAGTATTATTCAGGTAAAGTTGTGCAAAATATAATTTTACAAAACAAAACAATTTTCTCAACGTGAATCTTGTTTTTTTAGGAAGCAAAAGCAGTTGCCATACACGACTTTTTTAAACATTTAAATTTTTGATCTATTTGTCCTATTGTCAAGTCCATCCGTGGACATACTGTAGAAGCGGCGCTTCAACCCAGCCTGTCAATGTCAAATGTTTCAGGTGTCGGGCTGAGCAAACCCTTTACTTTTTGTCGGCCAGGTTGGGTTAACGCGCAGCTTCCATATACGGCGGTATGAATATTCGTTGTAGACTTGTCAAAAGGAACCCCCCAAAAGGTATTAAAAGTGTTCGTATCATGAAATCCATTTCATTACTGGCCCAGGGACTAAGAAAATCGGTAATCACATTTTTATTATCTCAAGAAATACAGGGTACGACAGAATATTTTTAAGGGTAATATAATATAAAGGGGGTTTTATTTAGGAAATTATACATTTGTTGTACCTTGTCCATTATTGCATGATATTTATGTCAGACAGAAATTCTGGCTAATGTAACACATAAAAATTTCTATACGACGTAATTTTTTGACCACAACCACTTGACGATGGCCAAAAACCGAAAATTGAATTGAATAGAATAAATTTTTGACCGTTTACATGAGCCAAAATTTCTGTCTGCTATAAATTATCATGCAGTAAATGTCAGATGAAACCTACCATTAGAGATAATAAAAAATCTGGCTATTGTTTTGAAAACTATAAAATTAACCTTACAAATTCATAAAGAGATATGGGTGGTGCGGTAACGTCATGCGGTATAAACGTAAGAGCTATAATGACAGTTAAGTTATGCGCCATTCGATTTTACCGTCGCTGGTGGTAATAACGTTACCGCATGAAGTAATTTGAGGGCTGCTAACGCCGTGTGCTATTTAAAATAGCGAATGGGATTGCCATGCGCACAATATTTTTCTTTGTTTATTTTTTAAGGTTATATTATTTATTTCGTCGATTTATACAAATATTTTTGTAATAGAGCCACAGAGTAAAGTTAAATTACTAATCTTTGATAAGGCTTTGCTTTTTTTTATTTTGGTATAAATTTCGCAGGTAGAAAAGAAACAAAAAGGTGAAGATTCTCGGCCGACAATGACCTGTCTTTACTGAGGAAATGTCGTAGTCAAAATTCGTCGGAAAAAAGTGGGAAAATGACAGTAAAATGTGTTTGAAATAAGGGGATAAACTTTATTATTGGCACATTAAAGGGTGATATGTTTTTTGAATTTGTAAATTCGCAGACAAGTGTAATAGGACGTCTTCCATATGTCTAAAAACAAGCACTAATACCGTATGCGGCACTTAAATAGCGCCTTACGTAAATAACAAACGTGGGCGATAACCAAAGTAAAAGATGGGCCCATATTTAATTAATTCTGCAAGCGATGCCGCCAAGTACACAAAAAATGATAAAGTAAACAAACCTTTTCGAATGCACATAGCCTCGGACAGAGCCTGATTACATATTTTTAGATAAATAATAAAAATACATTGCTAAAACACGTATCACCTACTTACAAAACATTCTCTTATTTCGCCTCTGCCTACTATAAAACCGATGGCACGTGGCGTGGTACTAGAAACTCGTCGGGTTAAATATTTTTTGCTGCAATAAATCATTGTTCACAAAAGAGTTTCTTTACTTTATCATTTTTTGTGTACTTGGCGGCATCGCTTTCAGAATGAATTAAATTTGGAACCATCTTACCCATATCTCCCTATTATTTTTGTCCATTTTTTACGATGAAAGTATAAAAGTTAGGGAGGGTGTAAATTTATAATTTAAAACCCGGTACTTCCCTTTTAGTCATTCCTATATTCCATATGTACAATAATTGTACTTTTAATTTAATTCCCCGCTTTTTTATTGTTGCTTTATTTAAGCACAAAGCAACATAATTACATTTATAAAATGTATGTACAGAAGAATGAAGATATATTAGAAGTGGGATATGCGGCACATTATCCCAGGATAATGAAATATTCTGCGGAGTTGCCATCAGAGCATTCCTGCATAACAAAATTATATAATTTTATTTGTTTGTATTGTTCTTATGTAACCCAATTAAAAAAATGCTGTTGCAATTTTTAAGCATAAAACAATTTTCTATGCAAGGTAACAGAATAATAATGATTTTTCATAAGACAAGTGTTGTAGCAAAATTTATGGAATCAGCTTTTTAAGGTTTTGTTTCATTAGTTTACATATTTGTGGGTGAAATTTTACTTAGCAGGTTTTAAATAATTGCTTTTTTCACTAGTTTTTACAAAAAGTTGTAAAAACCCTAATATAAATAAACCTGAATCATGGCAGCAGTTGAAAAGTCATTTTGTGTAAAAAATAACGTATTTTCATTGTTTAAACAATGTGTCTATAATTCAGACTATACACTTTTTAATTATTTTTTTTTTTTTTTTTTATTAAGTAAACTTTCATTTAAAAATGATTTCAACCTAACTACACGGTGTGTAGCTGGATAACCATAGAGTTCTTAAAAAAGTGAATAGAGGAACATATACAGGTCAGTTAAGGCCACAGTATAAAATTATTTTAGTCTATACAGGGTGTCTCAAACAAGTGTGACGTATCAAAGTAATATTTTTTTAAATGGAACACCCTATATTTTATGACGGTTTTAGATTCTACTAAAAAAATAACTCACGTTTGTTAATAGTAGTGTCTAATTTTATTAATTTTTGTGATATTTGATTTTTTTTTAATGCAGAAGAACAATTAAATTAATTTTATTTAAAAAAGTCTGCTTTTATCATGCGTAGGTCATATCGAGATCAAATATTGTACAGGGTGATCAAAAAATAATTTCAATTTTTTAGAAAATCAAATAGCAATATCTCTTTTATTTTAAATGGCACGCCCTGTGTTTTTACACCACATGATGTCAAATAAAATACTCTTTCAAATGGTGTATAGGTTGCCTATACCTATCTTTCTTGGTTTTTAAGTAAATTTAGTTTTTAAAATTTTTGGTCCAAATGTTTATTTAAATTAAAGTTGGCTGTGATATAGAAGGCATAAATATTTTTTTTTTTAAGAAAATTCCACACAACTGTTTTCTGACCAATCAAATGAGTAGTTTTGGTTGCATTACCATGACAACACAAATCGGAAATTTTTCTCCGGTCTGGGGTACCTTGGAGCGAATTTTAGTGGATTTTTTTGATATATTCATTGAATTTGTTTTAACGTCATGTCTGTCATTCACATACATAATTAAAGAAAATGTTATTTTGTACGAGTTGTAGTATTTCAGACATAACATAATATAAAATGATGTAAGGTTTTAAGACCCTAAAAGACAATTTTATACAACTACAGTTAGTAAAATAATATTATAAGACTAAAGTACTAGACATAAGTGAAGAGCAAACGAAAGCAAGGTATGGGTCTAAAAAAATAAAATAAATGATTTTTACCAACTGTAGTAATATAAGGTATATATAATATAAAAGAATAAATAATGGTAAGCTCTAAAATTACATATATTTGCAACTACAGTTGGTAAAATGAAAAATATTTATTTTATAGTTAAATTTTAAAGCTCGTGTCAAAGTTACAAATATTAATTTAAAAGAATATTATTTAACACAAACTTGGTGTGAAATTTTTTACCGAATACCACACACGCTTAAATTATTCCGTACATTTTTTCTCGGCCACGAATATTTTAAGAAAATTCTCCCTCGCCAGCGGCTCGGGATAATTTTCAAAATATTCTTGGCCTTGAAAAAATGTACGGAAATAAATTTAGCACGAGTGGTATTACAAGGGAAAATATCAATCGACCATTTATCAGTTATTAGTATTTTAGTCATTAAAAAAAAACTTTAGTGATTTTAAATAAAAACCCTTTCTCTGCAACAACAAGATAATATAATACTGCTAGGATGAGAAAAAATGGTTTACTTTAATCTACAGTTAATCCTAAAAATATTTCAGCGGAAACCATCTAATTAACTAAATTGTTTTTTTTGTTTCCAACAAATTGATTTTTAAGTGATTTTGGATAATAGAAGAATCCGGTTTAAGGTCACAGAATGTCTTCATAAGTGATGAGAGGTATTGGTAGGATTGTTTAAAGACACAAGTTTTATCATTACCACATTTAGCTGAAATAAGTATTATGTGAAGTAGCATTATAAGCAACTAATTAAATTTTGTCTGCGGATTTTAGATATAGTGGCAAATAATACAAAATCTTTTAATTTTGTGATTTTTGTAGCAAATATACATTTAAAATAATGGCTTAGTAAACAGACATAGCTATATCACAGCCTACTTAAATTTAAATAGACATTTGGAATAAAATGTGTTAAAACGGAAATTACTAAAAAGTATAAAAGATAGGTATAGACAACCTATAAACCATTTGAGAGGGTATTTTCTTTGTCATCATGTGGTGTGTATAGGGTGTTCCATTTAAAATGGAAGGGATATAGTTATTTGATTTTCTGAAAAATTTAATTTTGATTACCCTGTACAATATTTGATCTTAACATGACCTACGTATGATATTCTAATTTTGTAATAAATTTTGAAGTTCAAGAAGCTTTATAGTGTTAAAATAAAATTTATTTAATTGCATCTCTGCATTTTGAAAAAAATCTAATATCACAAAAATTAATAAAATTAAACACTTGGTACTAATAAAAAACTTGAGTTATTTTTAAGTAGAATCTAAAATTGTCCTAAAATATAGTGTGTTCCATTTTAAAAAAATATAGACTGTATAGACTAAAATAATTTTATACTGTGACCTTATCCGACTTCTTTATGTTTCCCTAGTTACTTTTTTAGAAACCCTATGGTTTTCCAGCTACATACAGTGTCGAATATGGTGGGCCACCCTGTATATTTAAATTTTAATTTACGTGTTTTATTTATGTTTTAATTTATATTTGTACTGTGCAAACGTACATTTTTTATGTTGAATCTTTACATTAGTAAACAAACGGCAACACAGCATTGCCATCCACACGTCTCGTAAAACGTGACGTTCACCTACTAAAACAAATGCGACTAATTCTCTTTTTGTTTTACGTGCGACGTGCTAATGAGCCTATTCTTTATGAATCAAGCGCGGCCGTGCACATTAAGGTGCTTTTCACAATGGCGCCTTTATGATGTTTAGTATACGTTCCTGGTAATTTATTTTACATATAAACATAAATTAAAATATAGAAAGATTTAATTAGGTTACCCTAAATAAAATCAAGTTATTTATTTAAAATTAAATTACTTTTTTTATTTAAAAGCAGGCCAAACCAAAGTTAGGATTTTATGAAAACGTTATTGATGAGACATTTTATTACCACATTTCCTGTAAAATAAGGTTTGTCATACGCCGACCATTAAAAATGGCACACACCTGCAGCTTGTGATACGTTAAACCACCGATTAGCAATGTTTAATTTCGATTTTATTGTTGGGTAAAAACACGATTCTGCTAGGAATTATGGGTTTATATTGAATTAATTTGGAAAAAAAATAAAAATATTTTTAACCCTATATTTTACCAACTTACCTAGCTCGACTGTCAACTGAACACAGCACCATTGTGCGTAGGTTAGGGGTCAGGGTAAGGTTATTTATTGTCGAACATATACCCTTCCTTTTTTTTCTTTGATGTCGGGTAAAAAAACGATAATAATGGTCCCCCTTAAATAGGGTAATTGATAATAATTCTTTTAAGCATCAAAAAAATAATTAAAAAGCCCTTATTATAATTTCTAAAATAAAGTGTTACAAAATTTAGATAACAAAACGGTTACCGCCACTGCCAAATCCGGGATACACGTTACATAACTTTTAATAAAACTGTCACAAATACGACACCAGCTATTATTTTCTACCTTTCGTACATTCGAATAAATCCCCACGTGAAAAATAACAATAATCCTCGTCGTTCTGCCGTTGGAAATGGAGATTTTAATTTTTGTAATACCACCAGGGTATTTTGGCGGATGGAGCATTACTGAGTTGCCGTAGCTACTGAGTCTTTGGAGAAATTACATATTTTTTTGTGTTTTTCTTTGTTGGGTAAAAAGTAAGGCGTCTTTTAAAATAATAAAAAGTTCCATGATTACATGTATATAAAATGCACGTTTTTATTATTATTTTAAAAATTACTGGTTTTTATTTAAAACGAGCCACCCATTTGTACGAGGTGTTCCATTTTTTTAACAATTACGGGGTATACTTCGTTTCAGAGGTGGTGAATGTTTCGTCGCATTACCTGACGTCATATCCAGATTAGGGCAGGTCGTATATTAAACCAGAAAAAAAAATGTGACTTGATTTAGACGTTAAAATATTTATTTAACTATTTTATTTAATTTATAAAACTTTAAACCTATAGAAATTAAAATATTTTTTACTTATATTAAATACCACTTACTCTCACTCAGCGGGTAATAGAGTTTACTTTCTTTTTATATATTCTATTTAAAATAAGAACTTGTTGGGCTTCTGTACCTATATCGTTGCGGCATATTTAATAATAACGACCTTTAATTAAAATACTTTAACAGTAATAATTAAGACACCCACGGTACGTTAGTATTTAGGCTTTTAGCCTTCGTGGTTTGTCCAAAGATTAAAAAAAAAAAAAACGTATATTAAAGTCACACAACAGCACTTAACATTTAAAATTGTTTTGAACATCTTACGCTGCACGAATAATAATTTGCGTTTACAAAGTTGCAGGTTAAACACAAGTTCACAGTACAGCAAAATAAGTCTTGATAGTCGGTTAGTTCGAAACAAAGATACTAAAAACTTATATTTTCTATATATCCAACTTAATGACAATATTTGAAATATCTTAAATATCGAAAAATGACAGTGGTTGGCATTTGATTGATTACTAACCATTTCGTCAGTCAGTGACGTTGTTTTTTGTCTCTCTTGGTTTCAGACGGTATAAAGAGAAGAACAACAAGGTATTGACGAAACATTCCAACACCTATGAGACAAGAGAATATCTCAGTTACTAATAAAGATAAAAGCTTGCAGTTTTTCGCGAACCCAAGGTTTTCTTTGTAAAATAAAAGATGACATTAATAAAGTCGTCATGGCCATCTTAGTTTTTAAGCTACGGGGTGATTTAAAAATATTGCACTTTCAGGTACCATGTGTTGGTTAACTGATAAGCTTATAAAAAAGAGTAAAAACGAATTCTTGGAATACATTTTTATGTAGGCTGGAGTGGCGTAGTCAGAATTTTTATAAATATTGACCAAAGTTGGATTTTTTTAAATGGAACACCCCTAAATATTTATCAAACAATGTAATTGCTTTTTTATAAGCTTTTCAAAAATTTTAATATACAAACTATCGACGAATGGGGTTTACAAAAGGACAAATGGAGCAAAAGTTTAATTTTTCGAAAAAAGTCATTCTTTCTTTTAGAAAAAATATGATTTGAGAATCAAAAGAGAAAATCTTAATTTTGTATACAGGGTTTGTAAAAACTTTAAAAACGTGATTTTTCTCCAGGTGTAAACTATCTCTATTTTACATTTTTAGGCAAAATGTTATATTTTTTTTTAATAAGAATAAAGTGTGTAATCCATAAAAACAACTATACAAAATTTTATTAAAGTTCATAATTTGATGAAAATTCATTAACGACATTTATTTACAGCTAAAAAATTTTGTTTTGTAGGAATTTGGAGAAAGCAGGTGTTAAATAGAGCTTGTTTAGGGCATTTTATATAAAATTTTTAAAATTATTAATTGTTGATAATTTCAATATTAACTCCATAAAATTTTTGGATACCCTGTAACACTATTAAAGCCATTTAAATTGCTATTCTAAATAAATTTTGTAAATATTTTTGCTTAAAAATAAAAGAAGAGTTTACTCTTAGAGAAAAATCATGTTTTTTAAGTTTTTGCATACCCTGTATACAAAATCAACATTTTTCTCTTCGTAATTCATATCTTTTACGATCAAAAATTTTTGTCAATAATAATTTCTTCTCGAAAAATGTATTTTGTCTTCTCTTAAACCGCATCCGTAGACAGTCTGTACATAGATACAGGGTGTCCGGTAAATCAACGATAATAATAAAGTTGCTGATAGAACAGCTCATAAGCATCCAAGAAAAATATAAAATGACCTTAGTAAAAAATTTGGTGTTTTTCGAGATATTGGGCACTTGAAAATTGTTAAAATCGTCTTCCTTGATCAGAATTTCAAATATCTCACCTAAATAAATAATTATTTTTAAATTTTAATTTTAGTTTTGCAGCACTAAATACCCCATTTCTTTAATTAAAGACCAACTTTTAACTAAAAGTGTTCTGGTTAGTTCTGTTAGTACCTGTAAAGAAGTTATTTTTTATAAAAACTTAAGCTTTATCTAAAATAGCAAAAGCATTTATTAAAATGGCTATATGATATACAGGGTGTTTAAAAAGTGTATAAAAATAATATAAAAGTGCCAATATCTTGAAAACAATAGATTTTTTACTGAGGTCATTTGATGTTTTTTGGATGCTTGTGAGTTGTATTACCAGCCCTTCTCAATGTTATTGTTGATTCTTTCCGACAGCCTGTATATGGTTTATTTTAATAAACAATGACAAAATTTACTTTATTTTTTATAATTCATGTTAAAAAATTTTGCAGTAAGCCATGCAAAGAAATTAGTTAACAGTACTTTGATTAATTTCTTTGCATGGCTTACTGCAAAATTTTTAATATGAATTATAAGAAATAAAGTAAATTTTGTCGTTGTTTATTAAAATAAACCCATATACAGGCTGTTCGGAAGAGTCAACAATAATATTGAAAGGGCTGGTAATACAACTTCACAAGCATCCAAAAAACATCAAATGACCTCAGTAAAAATCTATTGTTTTCAAGATATTGGCACTTATTATATTATTTTTATACACTTTTTAAACACCCTGTATATCATATAGCCATTTTAATAAATGCTTTTGCTATTTTAGATAAAGCTTAAGTTTTTATAAAAAATAACTTCTTTACAGGTACTAACAGAACTAACCAGAACACTTTAGTTAAAAGTTGGTCTTTTAATTAAAGAAATGGGTATTTAGTGCTACAAAACTAAAATTAAAATTCTAAAAATAATTATTTATTTAGGTGAGATATTTGAAATTCTGATCAAGGAAGACGATTTTAACAATTTTCAAGTGCCCAATATCTCGAAAAACACCAAATTTTTTACTAAGGTCATTTTATATTTTCTTGGATGCTTATGAGCTGTTCTATCAGCAACTTTATTATTATCGTTGATTTACCGGACACCCTGTATCTATGTACAGACTGTCTACGGATGCGGTTTAAGAGAAGACAAATACATTTTTCGAGAAGAATATTATTGACAAAAATTTTTGATCGTAAAAGATATGAATTACGAAGAGAAAATGTTGATTTTGTATACAGGGTATGCAAAAACTTAAAAAACATGATTTTTCTCTAAGAGTAAACTTTCTTTTTTATTTTTAAGCAAAATATTTACAAAATTTATTTAGAATAGCAATTTAAATGGCTTTAATAGTGTTACAGGGTATCCAAAATTTTATGGAGTTAATATTGAAATTATCAACAATTAATAATTTTAAGAATTTTATATAAAATGCCCTAAACAAGCTCTATTTAACACCTGCTTTCTCCAAATTCTACAAAACAAAATTTTTTAGCTGTAGAAATAAATGTCGTCTAATGAATTTTCGCCAAATTATGAACTTTAATAAAATTTTGTATAGTTGTTTTTATGGATTACACACTTTATTCTTATTAAAAAATATAACATTTTGCCTAAAAATGTAAAATAGAGATAGTTTACACCTGGAGAAAAATCACGTTTTTTAAAGTTTTTACAAACCCTGTATACAAAATTAAGATTTTCTCTTTGATTCTCAAATCATATTTTTTCTAAAAGAAAGAATGACTTTTTTCAAAAAATTAAATTTTTGCTCCATTTGTCCTTTTGTAAACCCCATTCGTCGATAGTTTGTATATTAAAATTTTTGAAAAGCTTATAAAAAGCAATTACATTGTTTGATAAATATTTAGGGTGTTCCATTTAAAAAATCCAACTTTGGTCAATATTTATAAAAATTCTGACTACGCCACTCCAGCCTACGTAAAAATGTATTCAAGAATTCGTTTTTACTCTTTTTTATAAGCTTATCAGTTAACCAACACATAGGGTACCTGAAAATGCAATATTTTTAAATCACCCCGTAGCTTAAAAACTAAGATGGCCATGACGACTTTATTAATGTCATCTTTTATTTTACAAAGAAAACCTTGGGTTCGCGAAAAACTGCAAGCTTTTATCTTTATTAGTAACTGAGATATTCTTTGTCTCATAGGGTGTTGAATGTTTCGTCATACCTTGTTGTTCTTCTCTTTATACCGTCTAAACCAAGAGAGACAAAAAACAACGTCACTGACTGACGAAATGGTTAGTAATCAATCAAATGCCAACCACTGTCATTTTTCGATATTTAAGATATTTCAAATATTGTCATTAAGTTGGATATATAGAAAAATATAAGTTTTTAGTATCTTTGTTTCTGAACTAACCGACTATCAAGACTTATTTTGCTGTACTGTGAACTTGTGTTTAACCTGCAACTTTGTAAACGCAAATTATTATTCGTGCAGCGTAAGATGTTCAAAACAATTTTAAATGTTAAGTGCTGCTTGTGACTTTAATATACGTTTTTTTTTTTAATCTTTGGACAAACCACGAAGGCTAAAAGCCTAAATACTAACGTACCGTGGGTGTCTTAATTATTACTGTTAAAGTATTTTAATTAGAGGTCGTTATTAAATATGCCGCAACGTATATAGGTACAGAAGCCCAACAAGTTCTTATTTTAAATAGAATATATAAAAAGAAAGTAAACTCTATTACCCGTGAGTGAGAGTGAGAGTGGTATTTAATATAAGTAAAAATATTTTAATTTCTATAGGATTTAAAGTTTTATAAATTAAATAAAATAGTTAAATAAATATTTTAACGTCTAAATCAAGTCACATTTTTTTCTGGTTTAATATACGACCTGCCCTAATCTGGATATGACGTCAGGTAATGCGACGAAACATTCACCACCTCTGAAACGAAGTATACCCCGTAATTGTTAAAAAAATGGAACACCTCGTACAAATGGGATGGCTCGTTTTAAATAAAAACCAGTAATTTTTAAAATAATAATAAAAACGTGCATTTTATATACATGTAATCATGGAACTTTTTATTATTTTACAAAGACGCCTTACTTTTACCCAACAAAGAAAAACACAAAAATATGTATTTCTCCAAAGACTCAGTAGCTACGGCAACTCAGTAATGCTCCATCCGCCAAAATACCCTGGTGGTATTACAAAAATTAAAATCTCCATTTCCAACGGCAGAACGACGAGGATTATTGTTATTTTTCACGTGGGGATTTATTCGAATGTACGAAAGGTAGAAAATAATAGCTGGTGTCGTATTTGTGACAGTTTTATTAAAAGTTATGTAACGTGTATCCTGGATTTGGCAGTGGCGGTAACTCATTTTGTTATCTAAATTCTGTAACACTTTATTTTAGAAATTATAATAAGGGCTTTTAATTATTTTTGATGCTTAAAAGAATTATTATCAATTACCCTATTTAAGGGGACTGTATTATCGTTTTTTACCCGACATCAAAGAAAAAAAGGAAGGGTATATGTTCGACAATAAATAACCTTACCCTGACCCCTAACCTACGCACAATGGTGCTGTGTTCAGTTGACAGTCGAGTTAGGTAAGTTGGTAAAATATAGGTTAAAATATTTTTATTTTTTTCCAAATTAATTCAATATAAACCCATAATTCCTAGCAGAATCGTGTTTTTACCCAACAATAAAATCGAAATTAAACATTGCTAATCGGTGGTTTAACGTATCACAAGTTGCAGGTGTGTGCCATTTTTAATGGTCGGCGTATGACAAACCTTATTTTACAGGAAATGTGTAATAAAATGTCTCATCAATAACGTTTTCATAAAATCCTAACTTTGGCTTGGCCTGCTTTTTTAAATAAAAAAAGTAATTTAATTTTTAAATAAATAACTTGATTTTATTTAGGGTAACCTAATTAAATCTTTCTATATTTTAATTTATGTTTATATGTAAAATAAATTACCAGGAACGTATACAAACATCATAAAGGCGCCATTGTGAAAAAGCACCTTAATGTGCACGTCGCGCGCGCTTGATTCATAAAGAATAGGCTCATTAGCACCGTCGCACGTAAAACAAAAAGAGAATTAGTCGCATTTGTTTTAGTAGGTGAACGTCACGTTTTACGAGACGTGTGACTGGCATGCTATGTTGCACGTTTGTTTTACTAATGTAAAGATTCAACATAAAAATGTACGTTTCAATAGTACAAATATAAATTAAAACATAAATAAAACACGTAAATTAAAATTAAATATACAGGGTGGCCTACCATATTCGACACTGTATGGCTGGAAAACCATAGGGTTTCTAAAAAAAGTAACTAGGGTAAACATAAAGAAGTCGGATAAGGTCACAGTATAAAATTATTTCAGTCTATACAGTCTATATTTTTTTTTAAATGGAACACACTATACTTAGGACAATTTTAGATTCTACTTCTAAAAATAACTCAAGTTTTTTATTAGTACCAAGTGTTTAATTTTATTAATTTTTGTGATATTAGATTTTTTTTTCAAAATGCAGAGATGCAATAAAATAAATTTTATTTTAACACTATAAAGTTCTTGAACTTCAAAATTTATTACAAAATTAGAATATCATACGTAGTCATGTTAAGATCAAATATTGTACAGGGTAACAAAATTAAATTTTTCAGAAAATCAAATAACTATATCCCTTCCTATTTTTAAATGGAACACCCTATACACAATTCACACAAAGATGACAAAGAAAATACCTCTCAAATGGTTTATAGGTTGTCTATACCTATCTTTTATACTTTTTAAAAATTTCCGTTTTAACACATTTTTATTCCAAATGTCTATTTAAATTTAAGTAGGCTACAGATATAGCTATGTCTGTTTACTAAGCCATTATTTTAAAATGTATATTTGCACAAAAATCACAAAATTAAAAGATTTTGTATTATTTGGCTAATTATATCTAAAATCCAAGTAGACAAAATTTAATTAGTTGCTTATAATGCTATCACATAATACTTATTTCAGCTAAATGTGGTAATGATAAAAACTTGTGTCTTTAAACAATCCTGCTATATACCTCATCACTTGTGAAGACATTCTGTGACCTTAAACCGGATTCTTCTATTATCCAAAATCACTTAAAATCAATTTGTTGGAAACAAAAAAAACAATTTAGTTAATTAGATGGTTTCCGCTGAAATATTTTTAGGATTAACTGTAGATTAAAGTAAACCATTTTTCTCATCCTAGCAGTATTATATTATCTTGTTGTTGCAGAGAAAGGGTTTTTATTTAAAATCACTAAAGTTTTTTTTTAATGACTAAAAATACTAATAACTGATAAATGGTCGATTGATATTTTCCTTGTAATACCACTCGTGCTAAATTTATTTCCGTACATTTTTTCAAGGCCAAGAATATTTTGAAAATTATCCCGAGCCGCTGGCGAGGGAGAATTTTCTTAAAATATTCGTGGCCGAAAAAAAATATTACAGAATAATTCTAAGCGTGTGTGGTATTCGGTAAAAAAATTTCACACCAAGTTTGTGTTAAATAATATTCTTTTAAATTAATATTTGTAACTTTGACACGAGCTTTAAAATTTAACTATAAAATAAATATTTTTCATTTTACCAACTGTAGTTGCAAATATATGTAATTTTAGAGCTTACCATTATTTATTCTTTTATATTATATATACCTTATATTACTACAGTTGGTAAAAATCATTTATTTTATTTTTTTTAGACCCATACCTTGCTTTCGTTTGCTCTTCACTTATGTCTAGTACTTTAGTCTTATAATATTATTTTACTAACTGTAGTTGTATAAAATTGTCTTTTAGGGTCTTAAAACCTTACATCATTTTATATTATGTTAATGTCTGAAATACTACAACTCGTACAAAATAACATTTTCTTTAATTATGTATGTGAATGACAGACATGACGTTAAAACAAATTCAATGAAATATATCAAAAAAAAATCCACTAAAATTCGCTCCAAGGTACCCCAGACCGGAGAAAAAATTTCCGATTTGTGTTGTCATGGTAATGCAACCAAAACTACTCATTTGATTGGTCAGAAAACAGTTGTGTGGAATTTTCTTAAAAAAAAAAATATTTATGCCTTCTATATCACAGCCAACTTTAATTTAAATAAACATTTGGACCAAAAATTTTAAAAACTAAATTTACTTAAAACCAAGAAAGATAGGTATAGGCAACCTATACACCATTTGAAAAGAAGTATTTTATTTGACATCATGTGGTGTAAAAAAACACAGGGCGTGCCATTTAAAATAAAAGAGATATTGCTATTTGATTTTCTAAAAAATTGAAATTATTTTTTGATCACCCTGTACAATATTTGATCTCGATATGACCTACGCATGATAAAAGCAGACTTTTTTTAAATAAAATTAATTTAATTGTTCTTCTGCATTAAAAAAAATCAAATATCACAAAAATTAATAAAATTAGACACTACTATTAACAAACGTGAGTTATTTTTTAGTAGAATCTAAAACCGTTATAAAATATAGGGTGTTCCATTTAAAAAAATATTACTTTGATACGTCACACTTTTTGAGACACCCTGTATAGACTAAAATAATTTTACACTTTACTTGATTAATTTGATGACATCAGTAGTGCTCACGTTACGTTTTTAAAATTATTTTTAGAATTTTGCTAATTAACCCTAATGTTTTTTTGTTATGTATATCCAGGTTCGAAAAACTTTCTTAAGTAAAATTATTGATGGATAAAGAGGTAAAATTAAATAACCTGATCGCAATGATATACCTCTCTCTTAGTAATAATATTAAGGACTTAAACCTTCACGATATTTTTTGTCACCTCCTTAAACAATATTTCCGATATATTTTTTAAAATAGAAAACGTCAATTTTTTGACCCAGTATACTGGACATCTTTCTTTATGATTAACCACTAGATACATTCTACTTTCGCATTCTTTGGTAACAGAATATTTATTAAGCGTCCATTCCAGTGTAAGTTAAGGTTAACGATTTTTCGTTGTTGCAGGTTCGTCTGGAAGATAAAGGAGTCTACGTTTGTTTTGCCAACAATTCAGCAGGGGAAGAGAGTGTACGAGTGACTCTTGAAGTGACATCTCCGCTGTCAGCACACGTACAACCGCAAATTCAAGTAGTGGATGTGGGAAAAGACGCCAGTTTTCAGTGTATTATAAACGGATATCCTGTATCGCAAGTGAATTGGATGCACAATGGTAAGAAAATAATGGTGTTATAATTTAATAATATATACAGGGTGCCCACGAACTTACTTTTAAGTTGCCTTTTTTTTTATTGATACTGACGAAACTTGGTAGGGTTATTAGAATGAAAAAGTCATTTTTATGCGTATATCATAAGCTTTTACAACTTTTGGTTTTACCGAAAATGATTAAAACTTCTGATTTTTAAAACCCAGTATATTTTTTGTTTTTGGATTCTACAGACCATTTTACGTCGGAATTTAGTATTTTTAAACACATTATCAGCGGCTGTTGGTGATGGCCATTTTGGTGGGCACAACCCGAACCATAGAAAAAAACTAATGTTTAAAATTGTATTTAGGCCTCTTATTTAAGAAATGAATTTATGTTTAGTGGTATTATGTTTAAAAGGTTAAACAAATAACGGGTTAAAGTGATTAGATGAACTGTAATAAAATCATCAATAAAAAAAGTATATTTAACAATGGTGCAGGTTGTGCCCACCAAAATGGCCATCAGCAGCCGCTGCTGGGAATTATGGTAAAAAAAAATATAAATTAAATTTAAATTTTTTATTTAGAGCAAGAGTCATGATCTTTCTAAAATCACTACTTATACTTTACATCATATATCATATATTTTTTATAATATTTCTAAATATATTATTTTTAACCAAATACGATATAAAACACAACGTCAATTTACTTTATTTTTATTAAAAATAAAAAACAAAAACTTAATTTAAATGATCCCATGTATATCGAATAGGGGCTTTTCATCGTAGTTGCCATGAAAACAGCAACTAAATAAATAATGTTGCTGTAGGAACAATCGCTTTCCTGCTAAGTATTTAAGTTTAAAACATATTAAATATTAAAAAAAAATAGATCAACTTCAAAAGATAAAGAAAACTTACTCAAAATGTAAAAATAATTAAAAAATAAATTGAAACATGAAGTTGTGTATTTACCATAAATGTTTATAACTAAATACACAAAAGATTCCTAAACTTTAATATCATATGTAATTACCCGAATTCAGTTTTCTATATTTTTTTATATTTTTTTACTGTTTTTAGTTTTTATTACTAACATTTAATCGGTGACCATCCACCAAAAAAACAGTACTAGTTACGTTTTTCTCACGTAAACTTTTCGCACATAATCGCAATGCTCCCCCTAATAAGTATAAGTAGTGTATAAACACTTGACCCACAAAAATAAAATACACGCAATTACTGAATAAAAATTTTTATTAATATGACTATTAGGTAAATGACAATGATATGACAATTAAAACTATTTTGACATAACTTTGACTTTAGGTCTAGTACCTTTGTCTTTTGCGATACTAACTGGGTTTTCTTATGGAACCACCGCAAAAGTGCACTCTTTTAAATAAAAAAAAAAAA
>JACEGR010009207.1:0-28834 GCA_014170235.1 Listronotus bonariensis
GACCCCTCGGTTCTATAGTAGTTTTAGCTATTTTGAATTCTTATAAGGCAATTTATTAGGCTAAAATTAAACATTAAAAAGGAGAGAAAAAGGAAAACAATAATAATAAAATTATCAGTTAACTTTGTTTATTAACATTCGAGTCACTCTGCCTGTGCTTTAATAAAAAATATGATTATAATCATCTCTAGTTACTTACATTTATTTGTACAAAATAGAACACCAGAATTTCACAATAAAAAACAAACATGCAATTCCAAAAAAGTTTTGACAAAAAGTTAGGCGTAGGTTTCATCTTGTAAAGCTTGGATAATATTTAAAAAACCACTGAAGAATAAAAATAATTACTTTTAACAATATTAGGTTCAAACATTTGGAATTTTTGTATTTTGGTGACTTTTTTCTTCTTCTTCTTAATTTTTCAAAAGATTTGTCCAGCCCACGAACGTCGTAACTTGAATATGGAAATCTAGGACGCGTTCCACTAAGCGCTCACAACGCTTAAAATGCTGCTTTGACCCAAAGTCGGTCTAAATAAGGTCACGACATTCGGCCATATTGCTTTGACGTGTTATGACGTCACATCTCCCATTTTTCGGCCATGTTGTTCAGTGCCGGAGATATTATTGTATTAGTAGAACAACCGTCTACACAACAGTTTTTAATTTGTTAAAGTTGTAAATTCTTTTACTTTAAATAAAAAACATTTTGAATTACATCTTTCAACAAATATCACTTCCAAAACAACGCAAAATGAAATGCGCAAATTTTAGAAGCCACTGGATTGATCTTCAGCTTTGATTTTTACCCAGTCTTGCCAACTTTTCTCCGTGGAGTGCCCTTCCTTGCGTCTCCGACCTCGAACCGCCTAAAAGTTGAGGATATATCGCAACGTTATAAATATAAACTAACCTTGCTTTGACCGTCGGCTAAGGGTGCGTTCCACTAAGCGCTGACAACGCTCAAAATGCTCCTTCAGCCAACGGTAAAAGGATAATTTTGAGCGTTGGGAGCGCTTAGTGGAACACACCCTAAAGCCGACTGTCCATGAGAGCGGTTTTTCGCTCGCGGATGATAATTCAGCGTTGTGATTGGATAGTGCAAATTTAAAATACTTTTCCCGCCATTTTCGACGCGGATCCGCAAAATTAATGGAATGAAGTTAACTTTTTGCGTTTTCCACTAGAATGTGCGGATTTTTCAAATTAATAGCCAGGAACTACAGCCCTGAACTAGTTGATGAGCTTGATGAGTTGTTGCTTGAAGATAAGACAAGACGTTATCCCACAGACAGATAATGATTGACATCTAGTGACCTTCACAACCGTAGTATCAACCAAAGAAAATTTTAACATAAAATTACCATATTCAAAACAAAACGTTTTATTATTTTCCGCTACAATGGACGTCTCAGCGGATTTTCTGCGCGTATTTTTATTACGCGGGCGGAAAACCGCTCTTATGGACAGCCGGCTTTAGTTGTCATATATTGTTGTTAACACCATGGGCGTAGCCAGGACTTTGTTTAGGGGGTGGAAGGCAGAAGAAAAGTAATTATATACCGGGTGTTTCTCAAAGGTGGTTCCCGTACGTTATATTCATTTATTTTTACTTTTTCATGCTGGGTAAAATTTGCAAAATTATAGTCATAACTTTTTTACAGACGATAAATAATTATTAATTTATTAAGTGGTTTCTAGAAAAAAGTCCCATTTAAAAAGCGACTATGATGTGGTAGGTTCTTAACTGTTTGAAATCAAGTGCTCTTTCGAGCCACCCTCGTTATACATATTTTATAATACAGGGTTTTTTCTTATTGCGGTAAAAAAAAATTAAGGGAATATTCCCAAACTAATGCCTTAAAAAAATGCTTGAATAACATAGGTCTGGAAATGTAATGTTACTAAGATACAGGGTGGCAAACTTTAAATAAAAACTTCAAATTTGTATCACAAACAGTGTAAAATTCTTAAAACACCTAGGATTAGTGATCATTACATTGTTCAAGTAGATATTCGATATGTTTTGTTACCAGAAGATTTCTCCCATTTTTTTAGAAACCCGTGGTAAAAACCTGAATTATCCATTAATTAAAGAACGATTGGCGTTAATACTGTTCCAAAACACCTCGTATAAAAACACGTGCCTTCGTTTTTATACCTTTATTAACAATGTAACGTAACTATGGTTACAATAACGGCAAAATCTTAAAATGTCACTGTCTCGAAGTTTACAGCACAAAAGTCGAATCGGTACTAACTAACTCGAGGTTTCCCGTCGCCCTTTTATAGTATGGTGGAAGAGTAAAGAATGATCTAGAATATTCGAGAAACATCGTGAAAATTCCATAGTACATGATGGCATAAAAGTTATTAATAGATAATTCGGGCGTTTTCGGAAACCTTCGAAAGTGATGAAAGAACTTGGAAAAATTAAGGTAAATTATTTAAATAAATTAACAAACTAAATTAAATGATCCTAACTCTCTAAAATTCTATAACCTAAACACATTTTTGAAAGTCTGTAACAATACAATGGAATTACTATATAAGGGATATTAATGTTAAATTTGTAAATTTTTTTAGTTCGGTTTTGCATGTTTTGGATGAAGTTGCCCCAAAAAAACAAGTTAAGATTTTACCAAGATATAAAGTTTGGTGGAATGAGAGGGTTGAAAGGGCTGTTTTTGATAGAGATCAAAGTTACAAGCATTATAGGCAACACAAAAGTGAAGAAAACAAACAAATCTACAAAAAAAATAGGAATAAAGTTGTCAGTACTATACGTAATGAAAAAGAGTGTTTTTTGAAAATAAAATAGATAATTGTAAGAATAACTCTACTGAAATGTGGAAGACTCTTAAAGAGTTCATGCCACAAAATAAAAAACAAAACCAAATAAATGAAATAAATTTTAATAATAATCTTGTAGAAACTGAGAGAGATAAATTGCCAGATTTGCTTAATAAATATTACATTGAAAGTATAGCGGATATCATTAACAATATAGATAGAAGAACACCAATCTTGAATTTTGTCCATGCAAATAATAATGAAATTAATTTTAATGAATTTTGTCTTCTTGGCAGGGAAAGTCTTAAAGAGATCATTTTTCTCTTCCTAACAAAAGCAGTCCTGATGAAATCCATGTTGAATTTTTAAAGAATGTGTACGATAGTATTGAGGATCCCTTGCTAAACTTAATAAACTCTTCTTTAGAGCAGGGTGAGGTGCCCTCGGTGTTAAAGGTCGCTTGTGTTGTCCCTGTTCCCAAAAACCCAATACAATTTTGGCTTCAGAACTACGTCCTGTAAATATGTTACCATCCATAGAGAAAGCTCTTGAAAAATGTGTTTATGAACAACTTTTAAAATATGTGGAAACTAACAACTTAATAAACATTTTTCAGTCGGGGTTTAGAAAAGATCATTATTGTGAAACTGTCATTCAGAGTGTGCTTGATGAATGGAAAAGTTCATTGGATGAGGGTATAGGAACGTTGGCGGTTTTTCTAGATTTGAAAAGAGCTTTTGAAACCATAGATCGCAAAACTTTAATTTTAAAGTTACAACAGATTGGAATAGGGGGTACAGTGTTGAAATGGTTTATAAGTTATTTGGAAAATCGCAAGCAGAAAGTTAAATTAAATGGTAAGTTATCAGATGACATTGATAATGATTACGGAGTACCACAGGGAAGTGTCTTGGGACCTTTACTGTTCGTATTATATATTAATGATATTGTGGATGTAGTGGATGATGTTAGCATTCACCTTTTTGCTGATGATACTTTAATTTATGTACCAATAAAGAATCTTAGGGATAGTGTAAATAAAATAAATAATACCCTTCAGAAAATATATGATTATACTTGTAAAAATTTATTAAAAGTCAAATGCTGACAAAAGTAAATTCATGATAATAGGAAATGAAAGAATGCATAATGAATTTATGAATGGTGGTTATACTGTACATATTGATGGTTCTAGGATAGAGTGTGTTAAAAAGATTAAGTATTTGGGAGTGATAATAGATAAAAATTTACTATTTAAAGAGCATGCTAACTATGTTATATCAAAAATAAGTTATTGTATTAATTATCTTTCAAGATGTGCTCCATATTTATCCATGTGGACAAAAATAACGATCTACAATACGTTGGTTCTTCCCCATTTAACTTACTGTGCTACCATATTGTATTTGTTAAATCAAAATGAAGTAGCTAGAATCCAGAAATTGCAGAATAGAGCGATGAGAATAATTTTGTCATGTTCCAGGTACACTCCAATAAGGTTTATGCTAGATTCCTTAAGGTGGTTGCCTGTAAAGCTGTATTTTGAATATCTGGCATTAATTTTTATTTTTAAAATTCATATTGGTCAAGCTCCCACATATTTAAGCAATAAACTTATGCGCGCAAGTGAAGTCCACCGATACAATACAAGGAGACAGGCTGATTATTTTGTTCTGGCAAAAAATAAAAAAATGGGAGAAAATTCTGTTTTTCACAAGGGTGTAATAAGGTTTAATGGTTTGCCTAATGAGATTAAATGTTCCAGTTCGTTAGCTATTTTTAAGAGAAAATTAAAATCATATCTTTTGGAGGGCTAGGATTGCAATATGTTTACTGTTTAGTTCAAGGTTTTGTGATCCGTTTTTATTTTATTTTAACATATTTTTATATTTATTGATTCCCTACTAGTGTATGTGCTTAAATTTTATTTTGTGACTTTTAACTTATTTATTGTTTGTTATTCTTGACATTTATTTATTGTATAAATATTTTTTTTTCTGATTTTTTTACATTAGTTTAGCGTTTACTATTTTAAGTATAATTTGTGAGTTTGTACCCATTTATATATATATTTGCTATTTTTACCACGTTTGTTGTTTGTTGTTTTGTATCATATTACATATTTGTTATTGTATATTTGTAACTTGTAATTTGTATATATAATGTGTATTGTTTGTAATCTGTAATTAGTGCTTTGTACTAAATAAAGAAATAATAAATAAAAAACAATTATCCGATTTTAATAAACTTTGGCAGTAAAATTTATAACCGCAAGAGGCTCATGTAAACTTTTATTAAGTCCAGTGGCGAGTGGCACCTGAACAGAAACAAAAAAAAGACATTTTGATAGGCCAATTTAAATAAAATATAGAAAATAGAAGAAAGTTAGTGGCATATATTTTTTGTCAGAAATATTCCTTTAAGAGTCGCTCAAGACGCCACTAGACTTTTAGGGAGAGAAAATTTTTTATCATTCCTTTTCTTTTTTTGACAGCCTTTCCTACAACAATTTTAACTCTCATATTTTTGAGAGACTCAGTCCACGTAACAATCATTATTTATGATTATAACGTATATGTAGGTGAGTCCATAAGGTAACAAACTTGGTTTTAAAAGGTATAGCTTGGGTATAGTGGAATCTTCGATAATTTTTAAATAGTAGTGTTTCTTTTTTTTTTACTTAGTTTATTTTAAAGCACCTTTTCAATTATTATAGTAGTAAATTTATTAGTTAAAATAATTTCTATTTGTAATTGTTAGTTTTTGTTATTTATTTTAATCAATTGAGTTGGTTTTTAAAATTGATCAAATTTATAGAATCATTAATGGTTCGTTAGACGTTATAAAAACTTTAAAAAAATAAAAACTTAAATTCTTTTTAAGGGTTGGTGTCTAAAATTATTTATTAAAAAGTTACAAAAATGCTGTTTTTTAATTAATAGATATAAACGTACATTTACAGTACTGAAGAGATAAAAAGAAAAGTGATTGTCAATAAAACAACTTGAATTGTTTACAGCAACATTACATTAAAAACTAATTAAAAAAAAACGTAGTGTTGAAACTAAAACAAGGTTTTTTTAAATTTAAATTTTATTTTCGTATCCATCATTAAAAAGACTCTTTGAAAATGTCATAGCCAATTATAGTATTTACTTTTAAAAAATCAAGTTTATGTCGTAGTTTAAAAACGGACCACTATATTAAATATCGGATTATACCTTTAAATATCTACAAGTTTTCTATTTACCCTTTCTTTCTATTTTTTAAAAATATTAACTGAGCTACAGAGAGGAAAACATTTTTGGAAACCACATTTTTCAAAGCCATGATTTTTTGGAAGAAACAAAAAGTAATTTTAACTAAGCTCTAAAACCTTCAATTTTTTCTGTACTTAACCAGAACTAACCATCTTTGTAGCTCCAGCGGTTTCTGAGATCAGATCCCTTCACTAAAAATCGAAATAAACTCACCCTGTATATCTAATAGTCAAGTTAAGATTACTTAGTGTGCTTTACCAATCATTACATGAATTAAAAATTGAAACATTGATGTATTGACCAATAATTCTTCACTTAGAAAATTAATTTTAATTTAAATAATATGTAAAAAGGTAATATTATTTAATGTAAAGTTGGATATTAGCAATATTAAATGACCATGCAAAAAATGTTTTGATTTTATTTACACAAAAACCTTATATCGAATACAAAAAAAATAGGAGATTAAAATTGTTTTATTTTTGGGAGACGTATCAGCGGCGTAAATTTTTTTTGAAAAGATATTTACCGTAATCCCGACACCGCTGTTTTAGTAAAAAAAAATTCTTTTGATGCCTAGAAGACCTCTCTTAAACTGGTATAAAATTTATATATATTTTTCTTTATTTTTTTATTTTAACACCATGTACCTAATTCCGACAGTAGGACTTTTAGGACATACTTTGTTCATATGAAGTTGTTATCTTATTTTTTGATAAAGAATCACCCCTTAACGTTTGTCGGAAGAATTTTTGAACACCCAAATAACATATATCTACAGGGTGACTCTAAAAGGTGCAGAAAAATTGCCACAAATTCCTTAGACTAAAATATGACGGTTTAACCCAACTTACCTTTGTCCAAAAGTAAATGATTTCAGAGATATAGGGTGTTAAAAATTTATTTTAATTTTGGTTTTAAATAAATAATTTGGTTCATAACAAGTGTATTCAGGCCCGACGAGAGGGCGTTGAAGGCAGTAAATAACCGTGGCTCGAGCTTAAAGTGTAACCCGCCGGCTGGTCAATCAAATATTTTTTACAAATAAATAATTAAGAGGGGGGATCTCTTGCAGTTAATGTGACAAATTTCAAAATTTTCAAAACTGTTAACGCAACTAACACAGGACGAATTTTGCCATCAGACATCAACTTTTTTCTTACCTTAAAAATCTGAAAAATGACGCAATTTTGACGGTTTTCTTCTCGATTTTTTAAAGACTGAAAGATGATAGGGTAAAACTGTCCACGGATTTGTGCTCGAGCAGCAAAAATATAACAATATACAGGGTTTCTCTAAAAGATCTGTACAAAATACATCGATCTAATGCAATTTACCGTTTGGGAGATACAGGGTTTCAATTTTATTTTGGTTATTTTTAAATATTTTCTTTAACATTAAACATTTTTTGACCAAATTTGATATTGTGAAGTTTTTAGGGTTGGGAATCGAAAGCTTTATTTGGGCCACCCGGATTTTTCTCAAAGCTTTATAATAAATGCTACTACAAGTTCTTTGGGCCAAAATACAACGATATAATGCAATTTACCTAAGTCGAAAAGTTGATCGTTCGCGAGGTACAGCGTGTTCAAGTAAAAAAATAAAAGGATCATTTGACACCCTGTATCTTGCAAACTAGCAACCTTTCGACTAAGGTAAATTGCATTAGATTTAATTTTTTTATTTTGGCCCAGCATTTTTCAGTGCCGTATTATCCATTAGGCTGACTAGGCTACAGCCTAGGGCGCCATGAAAAAATATGCGCCAAACAGGGGAGTAATAGGCGCTAGACAGGGGAGTTGTTTTTAAAAAAAGTTGTGAATGCCCTTTTTTTTTGGTCATCAAATTTTATTTTGGGTGGTGGGATGGTTTTTTCGTGGAAAATAGGCGCTCCGGGAATTCTAGCCTAGGGCGCCTCATACAGTTAATACGGCCCTGGCATTTTTATAGATCTTTTAGAACAATCCGGGTGGCCCAGATAAAGTGTGAGGGATTTATTTTGTGTTATAAAACGTTTATCTGAAATATATCACAAACGGTTGCTCATATCGATATTTACCAAGTACCTATATCATTTTTAGACAAAAAATATAGGAAAAAATAAATTATTTATTAAAGTCATATTATACCAAGGCACCAAAAAGTTACGGTATTTTAAAAACAGCAAAAGACTGCTTGTGGCTCCCTCAGGGGCGGTCATAGGGGGTCATGGGGGCCATGCCCCCCTTGGATGCGACATCCTTTCTTTTTTATTGTGTTTCATACATGTCTAATAACAAATTATGGCATTTGCTGAGGGTCCCCCAAGGTTGGTCCGAGGGGTGAGGCTGATGATGGAATTGAAGAGTGAGGACCTTTTCAAATACGTGTGAAGGAGGTTTTGTGTAATTTTATAAAAAGAATGAAAGGTGAAAACAATAAAAAGAGGTAAGAGGACCTTTTTTTTCGCCACCTCACACACTTCTCCTCGGCCCATGCCCCCCTCAGAAAGTCGATATGACCGCCCCTGGGCTCCCTCTACATTTATGGGAAAAATATGGGCAGCTTTATTTCCCAACCCTAAAGCACTTTCCGATACCAAATTTGGTCAAAAAATGTTTAATGTTAAAGAAAATATTAAAAAATAACCAAAATAAAATTAAAGTTTGACATTCCATATCTCCCAAAAGATCAACTTTTGGACTAAGGTTAATTGCGTTAGATCGTTACATTTTGGCTCAAGGAATTTGTTGTACCTTTTTGTATAGACCTTTTAGAGGCACCCTGACATTTATGTAATTTGAAGACTCACATTTCATTTTGTGTGAATATCACGATGTGGTAGGAAGCTACCTGCCTAATTTGTAAAATAATTAGATTCTAAATATAAGAGAAGATACAGGTCAAATAATTTAAACATGGATTGCAATACAAGAACGGGAAGTATACATTTGTAGTATAATACAGTGCATTTCTCTAATGTCTCCGCTCCTTTTATTTTTTGAACGGAATTTAGAGTGAAATTAACAGATAAAAATTTCAAGAGACTACTACTAAATGACGATACCCTACCTAGGTATTACCTAAATACTAAATACAGAAGGTTCGCCATCCCTGCGCTAGAGTAATGAAACTTAATGAAAATATTGCTTTTATAAAAATACACTTTCGGAATAATATTGCACTTTTATAAAATTTATGTAACAAATGCATAAAGTGATACTTTGTTTTACGAATGGGAAGTTTGACAGCACAAGCCGTTAGGCGAGTGCGGCAATCCCATGAGTAAAAAAGACACTTTATGCATGTGTTACATACTATATTTTTAAACGACCGTATAAAAATTTCCCAAAATACTATTTTATACATGTTTTATTTATCTAAATTTATTAATTTTAATTTTTGCAGCACAGCCATTATATTGCAACAAAAATCATGGCATGGCATGAGAGGCAATTATCCTCTTCATAACTATGCATTTATTACTTAATTTTAGAAAATTGTATGTAGTTACTTTTTGTAGAAATAATACTAAAACAGTATAAATTCCTTCTCAATTTCTTAGTCATCCAAATTCATTATTACAATCAATTTTTAATAATTTCTGTCAAATTTTAAAACTAGATACACATGAACTAAAAGAAATAATGACGAAATCAAAGGTAACTTGACCGTTTAGTTCAGTTGATGTTGCGTTTACAGTTACGGTGCATAAATTGATATTTAAGTTTATTGTAGTAGGCGTTAAAACAAAACACTAATTTAAAGTGTAAAAAATGCTTCAAAGTGTTAAAAAAGTAACTCTTTTTAACACTTTGTGTAGTGTACTATAATGGAGGAGTACGTAAACTTCATGTTAACGATTTAAAAAAAAAAACATCATTTTTTTAACGGTATGTTTTTATTGTAGAATTAAATATTAAAAAATTTAATGTCAAATTAGAAGAAAAATATCCGAACTTATTTTTTTTCTTATACCTGTGAAAAAGAAGTAATCCGGCAACATTGGTTAATCGCTCGCCATTCATTGATGTCATGCGCTCGTTTTATTTACGTTAGTCGATTGCATGTAGTATTTCTCTTGTCAGTTTTGTGCTGTAGAGGGTTGATGTTTGTCTACGTTGATCAATGTCTCTGTGTTTTTATACGTAAAAGATAAAAATCAAAAGAAAACTACGTGGTTGTTAATTTACAATGCAGTTTTAAAACTTTTCGTTTAAAAAAGGTGTAGTTTTGTGTTAAAATTGTTAATAATTCAAACGGCAGTGGTTGTGCTCGTTCGCCTTTTAATAAATAGTTCAGAATGATATAGGACCAACTACTGAACTTAAGGAAGACAAATTAAAAACAATTTTACGTTATTGGTATTAACTCACAAACTTTTTGATAATTGGGCTAAGCTAAGGGCTATGGTGAATTAGCGAGGAACTAAGGTATGCACATAGATGTTAATAAATATCATATCTTTCCCATTTGATGAATATATTGTACATGTACGTATAATGATTTATCTAGTTTTTGATTTAAACATGTAAAAACTACCTAGTAAGTTTTAGAATCTGTTCTTTGACCCACCATTTTTATAGCTTTTCCCTGTTGTTTTGTTTCTCAATTCATGCAGTACAGTGTTGCCAGTATGTGTTATGGATTATAAGAGTTAAGGAGTTCTTTTCAAAAATGTAAGATTTTTTAAAAATGGACTTACTTGAACTGTGGGTTGACGAATCAATTTTATTATCTACGTTCATAGCATAAACAATTTAAATCGCATTAGTCAAAGATATACTCCCCAAAAGATTATCTTAATATCTCAGGCTTTTCTAATTGCCCACATTTCTTTTAATAATTAACATATTAACACAATTAAATAAATAAAATATCAGGAATGCCCAAGGGTATATAATGTAATCACAAATAATGTGATCCGCGATTCAAATTAAGGAGCACAGTGTTGCAATTAGGTCAAACAGCAAACAGCTGATAAAGATGGGTATCTATAGATCCAATTTGGCGAAGTATAATTACAGAAATAACCTGAATAGGCATTAAATTTCACAAAACAAAAATATCATTCTCTAACAACCTATATAACACAAAGCAGGATAACAGTCATCGTTCCGAGAAACTTCATATGAAGCCACAAAGCGTAAGTTATTTGGTATTTAGACTTCAACTGCACACAAACCAAAACCAACTTGGCCCGTTTTGCTGAATTGCAGAATTTTTAACGAAATCCATGATGGCAAACACTCAACACAAATTGTAGACTAACTATTATTTATTTTTTATTACATTCATCCAATATAAATAATAAAAAATAGAATATTAACTGCAACATCTAGCAAAACTTGATTATGAAATGTCATTATACACTAAATGTGCAATAGCAACGTTGCCAAGTCGCTTAATTTTAATTTTCAATTACTTCCTTCCAAACAGCACATAATACAGTGCCATTAAAAATGATATATTTATTTGTTAAAACTTTTGATCACTTTATAAAATATATTAACAGCAAATAAAAACGGTTACGCCGAAGTTATAACTTGATCTTTTTTAACCTTTGTCTTTATTTTTTATTGTCTTGATAACTTAAGTCCCATTACACATAAGACGTACGAACGCCTTAGGCCTGATGCATTGAAAGTAATGTATCATTTTAAATGCAGGCGTATTTAGGGCGTAGGACGTTTGTACGTCTCATGTGTAACTAGGGTTGAGAGCAAACTTTTCTGACAATGTCATATGGTTATAAAAATGAAAATATCGGTCATGCCATTTATCTTATGACACAACTGTCATTTATTTTTAACCGACCTCCAAAATGAGGAGGTTCTCTATTCGCCTGTCGCTTTGGAGTTTGTGGATCGATTTTAAATATTCTTTTTTATTTAAAAGAATGATCAGATGCAAAGTTTGGGATGCTTCGAGCATTTTAGCAAAGGAAACTTGTTCTAAAAAACGCAAAATCAAAGAAAGTGCGTATATATTATTAAATAAAGATAATTGTGTAGCATCAATTTCAGTTAATTTAAATAACACTTGGTTGCCTTTGCTTGATACTGAAGTATCTTCAAGAAGACTAAAAATTAACTAACTATTCACCTTTTTTAAAATAAACAATCAATACACCAGCAACCAGTTATCTATGTCACCATGACACTATAACCAAACAAACATGTTTTGACATTTAATGTCAAAGTTTTCAGAATATCCGAGAAAAACATAAAAATTGTGAATTTTAAAGCCTAAATAATAGTAAGTTTTTATTTTTATTATTTTATTTCCATTTGTCTTGACAACGGTGGCAGATTTGCCACCGAAACGTCGATTTTTAATTATCTTTTTACTTGTTTAATTTTTTTTGGTTTTTAGTACTTTTAATTTAATTTTGGCGTGTACCCAAAGAAATACCATCCATCTAACGTTTTTAGTTATTAAACTTTTAACGAAACAAGCAATTGTTTTTACAACATATACTAGTTTTTGTTTTCATGGCAACATGGTATCAAAAAGATCATTTACCTACATAGTAAATGTTTTTTTTATAAGAAAATTAATTAAAAGTGTCGTAGTGTTTTACATCGTTGGATTCTCTTTAAAATACTGCATTTAGAAATATTTTGAAAGTGATTTGGTCCTATTTTGGTTTTGAGCCCTCAAGTAAAAAGTTTAAAAAGGTAAAATCGATTTCGGATTTTTCCGAAAGTAAGTAAGTATAATATGAGGAGTGATTTCAGAATGATCAAGCACTCTAGTGAAAAATCAAAATTTATTAAAAAAATTAGTAACATTTGTTTTAAAAATATTCTATTTCGATTAAAATTCTATTCTGGAGAATCCGACAAACAAAAAATATATATGGTGTCCCATTTAAAAATCAAAACTTTCAGTAATTTCCGGTGATATACATATTATTATACACCTAAAAATTACTTTTTGCTAGTCTAACAACCTCACCAAGTTTCAGTATCGGTAAAGAAATAAAAAAATGGCAGCCGGAAAGTGATCTCGTTGTCAAATTAAGAAATAAAAATAAAAACCAAAAGATAGGAGAACATTGTTTTTATGGTATAATGTCTCTTCTTTTTAAAAAATAAATTAGTAATGTAAACATTTTTATAAGCCAAGTATTGTGTAATCAAATATTTTTCTAAAGTAGATAACAATTAAATGACAAATAGGATTTTGGCAAAGAATGTCTCATTTTAGGTTTTTTGTTCAGATCCCATCATGGCACCGAATAAAATGTTTTTAAATGTTCCCTGCGTTTCTTTGGTAGTCCAGGAATATGCAACAAAGTGAATTTTGTTTTTTAAATTTTTATATTATATTATAACCTAAATAAAATATGTACATATTATGTATAAAATGCAACATAGCCAGTTGGGTACATTTTACAGACATATCACTAGAAATATTCGTTTAGGTGCCGCGTTTTGATTTTTTTACAGGCGTTCAAAAATCCAGGATTGCATTAAAAATAATTCTTGGATTGTAAAATTGGGGTGTTTTGTATCTGACATACGATATGTTAAAAAAAAACAATTTACATAGAAAAAATTTACTTTACACATACCGGGAGCCCACAACATCACTTTTCGACTGCCATTTTTTTATTTCTTTATCGATACTGACGAAACTCGGTAGGGTTGTTAGACTAACGAAAAGTAATTTTTAGGTGTATATAGGCTTTTACGACTTTTGGTTTTAGCGCAAATGACTGGAACTTTTAATTTTTTAAAAGGAAACACCCTGTATATTTTTTGTTTTAGGATTTTTCAGATCATTTCTAGTCGGAATACAATGTTTTTAAAATAAATTTAGGTTAAATTTTATTTTTAATTTAAATTTTTATTTTTCATCTAGAGTGCCATGATCATTCTTAAACCTTTCCTCATGCTTTACTTACTTTTAGAAAAATACGAAACAGTGCCGTATTAAGCACTAGGCTGACTAGGCTACAGCCTAGGGCGCCGTGAAAAATAGGCGCAAGAAAGGAGAGATTTAAAAAAGTTGTAGGGCGGGATTGGTTTTTTGGTCTTCAATTTGATTTGGAAATAGGGCGTCCTGGAAGAAAATAGGCGCCAACGCAGTGAATCCCCTTCAAGTAGGATGCCCTTCTTCAAAATGTTTGTTTTCCTTTTTCCTAATAAAATAGGTTCCCCAGCAATTTCAGCCTAGGACGCCTCTAATGGTTAATACGGCCCTGATACAAAATCAATTTAATCTTTTTAAACTTTTTTACTAGAGGGTAAAACCCTTCAAAACTTCTTTTTAGGTTTTTACCAAGTTCAAACCAAAATAGGACCATATCACTTTCATAATATTTCTAAGTGCAGTATTTCAAAGCGAATCCAACGATGTACAGGGTGAATTATGTTGACTGTTATTATAGAGTATAGGCTAAACAGTAAGAGATACAAAAAAACTAAGATACATGTCCCAATGTCTTTTTTCGTGTTTAGTTAAATGACGCAATCAGACAGATAGATCAAGATACGGTGATTCTCAAGATTCGTCGTTTTTATTAAGTCTTATTTCTCGGACATTTAGGGAGATAGAAACGAACTTCAAATACATTTTTTAAAACTTTTTACGTAAGATCCAGTAGCGTAACTTAAATAAATATATAAATGTTTTAATTTGTGATATATAGCGCAACTCTGCATTTTTTTAAATGTGACACCCTCTATCTGAGTATCTCAAAAGATTGCATTTTTTCTTGATATTTGATATTGTTTAAGATACGCCACTGGATTTTACGTAAAAGTTAAAAATACTTTTGTATTTGAAGTTCTTTCCATCTCCCTAAATGTCCGAGTAATAAGACATAATAAAAATCGAGGAACTTTGAGAATTACCCTGTATCTTCCAAAACAATCAAGTAAGCGTGATTCTAATTGCGTCATTAAACTATAGACAAAAAAGGATTGGAACACGTATCTTAGTTTTTTTGTATCTCTTACCGTTTAGCCTATACTTTATAGTTACAGCCAAAATAATCCACCCTGTACAACACTGTAACACATTACTTATTTTCTTTTGAAAAACAACATTTATTTTATATAGAAATGATCCTTTTGATACGGAATGACGTACGTCACAATTATCGTAGGTGCCAGAAACTATACAGGGTGTCCGGAAATTAGGCGTCAGGATTTCTATGGGCGATTCTGCACGAAAAATTAATGCAACAAACTTTTATACAATTTTTTCGAAAACTCAAAATTAACGGAGATACGGAGTTAAAGAAAAAAAATGTTATTTTTGCTAATAACTTTTTTTTCGCCAAATTTTGCACATATATTACTATTGATTCTTTATATTCACCTTATTAATTTGAGCCAGTAGTTAATGCCAAAGGCCCTAAACTGTCCTTCAGTTTAAAAAAATGACTTAAAATTTGTTTGTTTCATTCCTTTTATAAATTTAAATATAAAGTTAATAAAGAGCATTAAAATGTCTTTTAAAAATGTTCTCTTATTGCAATAACCTAAAGTGTTCGGTTTCCGAGAAAAAGACTTTAAACATTTACGTACATTTAATTTGAAGTCTGATTTTCTAAATTAGCAAAGCAAGCCTTGAAAACAAACGTTATTTATGGTTAATAATTTGTTTTTGATATGTATGAAAAATTTGGCTAAAATCAGAACAGTATCAAATGTTTTTTTCTGCAACACCCTGTATCTCACCGTTAAATTTGATTTTTCTAAAAAATTGTATAGAGGTTTGTTATATTAATTTTTCGTGCAGAGTCCCCCACAGATATCCTGAAGAATAATTTCCGGACACCCTGTATAATAAAATATGTTGTAAAAACAATTGCTTGTGTTCCGTTAAAAGTTTAAAAAATAAAAACATTAGTATGTGTTTATGTCTCTCCTATGATGTTAAAATAATAATTTGGTATTAATAAAAAAAATATCCTATTATCAAATTTAACTTAAAATTATTTTTACATCGTAGGAGATGCATACACCCAAATTAATGTTTTTATTTTTTTATTGGCTGCCCGTACAAGAAAATGTAAATGAAGCAATAAAAAATTTTGAAGAGAAAGAAAAGGGCCCCACTTTTTACAACACATGATACGGACTTCTTTATTTAAGTATTCCACATTACTTTTCTTTTTTCGTAAATATTTTTAAAGAATAAAAAAAGACCGCACTCTAAAATGACAAAGCTATTTGATTCCCAACGGTTAATTTTCTAAATAGTGCCCTTTATTTCAAAAATGTTCGCTCTTTATTTCACTTTTTTCGGCCCCTGAAGCGTTTCGCCCTGGTGACGTGCACCACCTGGTAGGCACGGCCCTGAACACAAGCAACTGTTTTTACAATATATTCTATTAGTTTCTGTTTTCATGGCACCCACGATTAATTGCGACGAATGTCATAGGCCGAGAAAAAGAAAGTGCCAAGAAACAAAAATCTTGGCGTCCTTTAAAAAAAAAACTAAATTTTCAAATTTCAAATTTTTTGAACAGCAAAAAAAAGTCCCCTCACCTTTTTTTTGTTTCTTTCATTTTTTAATTTATAAAAGTACAAAAAAACTCCCACGTATTTGAAAAGCAAAAAAAGAAGGTCCTTACTTCTCACTTTTCAATTCCATGATCACCCCCACCCCTCGGACCAGCTCTGAGGCGAGGCATATCATCATTAAATACCCATATTTGCCATTACATATGTATGAAATACAAAGGATGTGGCATTAAAGGGACCATGCCCCCCTATGACCGCCCCTGGAAATAAGTAACATGTAAACTTAGAATGAATATGTCTGTCTATATTGTTCCGTAACACCTCGTATAAAAACACGTGTCTTCGTTTTTATACCTTTATTAACTAATGGAACGTAACTATGGTTTACAACAACGACAAAATCTTCACTTGTCAATGTCTCGAAGTTTACAGTATAAAAGTCGAATCTATACTAACTGATCGGTACTAACTAACTCGAGGTTTCCCGTCGCCCTTTTATAGTATGGTGGAAGAGTAAAGAATAATCTAGAATATTCGAGAAATATCGTGAAAATTCCATAGTACATGATGGCATAAAAGTTATTAATGGATAATTCGGGCGTTTTCGGAAACCTTCGAAAGTGATGAAAGAACTTGGAAAAATTAAGGTAAATTATTTAAATAAATTAACAAACTAAATTAAATGATCCTAACTCTCTAAAATTCTATAACCTAAACACATTTTTGAAAGTCTGTAAAACTATTATTAAATTATATGTATACCTTTAGGGTACCAAACAAGAAAAAATTAATATGTATTTTGTCCAGGTGACGAAACCAGAATAAAAAGGGCCAAAAGAGGTAAAATATTTTATTACGTGTCCAAAGAAGAAGTTCTCAGACAAGAAAACACCAAAACAACTTGGATCAAATTTGTTTTGGTTTATATCAGCAGGTAAAAGGTCGATAGCGCTTTTAATTGTCCATTCTATTTTTAGAGAAATAGAAATTTATTTGTTTTATTAACCTGTTTTTAACAACCTTGTGACTTTTAATTATTCAGAATAAAACATAACTTCAAAAATGCAGTCTGGGTGTTCATAATTATTATATTTATGTATGTTTTTATCATTTATTTTTGTCATAGCAACTAAAAACGTGAAAACTAAGTTATACATATATGTATATAAACTCCTTTGCAAATACTGAATCAGATGTTTGTAAAAACGTGTTTTATCGTATTTATTATCAATTTAATGGGGGTATGAATTTTTAACCAAGTTTAGAGCAGATCGAGGAGCAGATACTTAAACATAAAATATGTAATTTCGACCAGACGTAAAAGGGTTCGAGTTATCTTATATAGGTATGTATTTTCGACCAAAATGATGCAGGCAATATTATGAATATGGAAAATAATTCTTATTAACTTTATGGTTACCATTTCTTTAATCGATCAATAAAAAAATGGAGTGACTTCTGCACGATCTAATTCTCTTTATGAATGAAGGAAAAAAGAATGTAAATCAATTCTTGAGTGGATTCATAAAGTGTGTTTTAGTCTTAGGTTTAATTAAGGGATTAAAAAAAGATTTTACCAACCAGACTAACCATGACCTATACTCTGTCTTCGGTAAAAAATATTCGATTTTATACGTTGGTTGCGAACAAAATAATGCGAAGACAAGATAGATTTGATGTATTATATTAGTTTCTAAGGCGTATTTTTGTCGGGGCCTTTTGTCCATCATTTGGGTATTAGATATTTTATTTAATGATAATTAGGTAAAACCGATCATAAACATTCTATGGCTCCTACATCTTTAGTCGAAAATGTACTTTTTCTTATCAGACCCTTTTTCTTGGGCAGGTAGACAAGGGGATTCTGGTCGAAAACATACCCGCCGTCATTAATTTATATAGTACCATTATGTCCAAATTTTGAATTTTTTATTGTTGGATAACAAAAATTCGAGCAAAAATTATTATGCAAAATTAAACATTTTCCAAAAGTACATATAAAGCATTTTAATTTAATTTTATTCATTGTTTCCTTGTACTTTTGTTAATACTACTAAAAATAAACTATACATGGTGTTTTTAAACAAATGCAAAACATTTAAGGAGGTGATTCCTTGTTCAAAATAAAGGGTAGTTTGCTTCATAAACCTAGGGTCAACGGTCAACCATAAGGGAGATATCCTGAAAAAAACTACCAAAAAAATTCTTAGTATTGTATTTAAACTACCTAGTAATGTCAAATAAAGACATATTAAAATGGCCTTAATAGGTAATAGCAAATAAATAGATTTTTTTATTTCCCTTTCTCGGCACAATATGATTTACATTTTATTTTTTTATTTGAAATTGGTTTTTTAATGAAAAATATAAGAGTTAAAACAGTTTCTAAATAATCCAGAAGATCCACATTTATATTTTTTTTCTTTAAAGTTGGTTACCGTTAGGTCTAAACCTAAATAATTGTTATCTTTTATTTATTTTTATTTAATTTTATTTTGACAACGCTGGCAGACTTGCCACCAAAACATTTTTTAGTTTTTTTAGTTACTTATTTTAACATTTTTTTGGGCTTTTTGGGGTTTTTCTTTATTCTGTTTTTAGGATAAACAATAATATTTGGCGTGTACCCAAACAAATTACATCATCTAAATTCAGTATTTCAAAGCGTATCCAACGATGTAAAATACTGTGACACTTTACTTATTTTCTTTTTAAAAACAAATTTATTTTGTAGGTAAATATTCTTTTTGATATAAATGGCGTACGTTGCAATTCATCGGAGGTGCCATAAAAACATAAACTAATAGAATAAATTGTAAAAACAATTGCTTGTGTTTCGTTAAAAGTTTAAAAAGAAAAACATTTGTTTGTGTTTATGCATATCCTACGATGTTAAAATAATTTAAAATTAAATTTGATATTGTGATAAATTTTTTGTTGTTTATTCCAAATTATTATTTTAACATCATATGAGATACGTAAACATAGCTGTGAGAAAATACCAGAGCGCGCCAATTCGAGCAGAATAAGATTAGGGGCGTCTGGCTCACCGCTTCCGTCTTTCGTCGGAGAGCGACACGAACAATTCACACCCCACCTCGAATATTTCCTATGCTTTTAATTCCCTATGTAGGGGCGGCGAGTTGGTTTCCACACGTGTAGATAGTTTTTTTATTATAAAAATGGAATTGAATACACTGTTAATTAAATGTTTTTGTTGTAATTAAAATATATTGTAATAAAATTAATCACACATGTAGTAGGTACTAGGTATACATTTTTTTATTACATTTAACAAACCACGTGTAAAAGTAACACGTACTGAAAAATATCTGCTCCCGGTTCGTTCTCAGTTTGATCTCGGTCCAATATAATCTTGTCACGTTCGTACTAGCGATACGCATTCCTTTTATTCCCGGTCCGATAACATGTTTGGCTCCCACTCAGGTCTGCTTTAGTGTTTTTTCAGAAGTTGATGCTTAAAACATTCTTTGAAATGTGTTGGTATCGGAATGACTGGAGCGGTATCGATAGTAAGAGCAGGCTCATTTTTGTTTTGCACGTAAGAATATTTTATCGGATCGAGAGCGAACGGAGAACGAACCGGGATCATACCGCTAGTATGAATCGAGCCTTAAGCTACATTCCCAAATTTTCTATCTTGTAGGTTTTTGGCATCTAGAATTAAATAGTGGTGTCGACACTGTTGCCAAATTTTCCAGTTTTATGCTACATGCTTTTTTTAATGATTTGCCTTACTTTTTTGCAATTTATAAGGCGGTCCAAATTAGTTTCTGATGGATGACCAAAGAAATGTTAAGGGGAGCAGACAAGTAACAACTCCCAACCCTTAAATCTAGGTATAAACATACAAACTACACTACATACTAAATACATAAAAAATACACAATTTTAATAATATTTTAAACCATAATTTCAAAACACTGTCTTTCTTTAGGATTATTAATCTGAATATTCCAAGAAAAAATATGCATGTTTAACATTTTTTGGCTAATAATAAATCTGCATCCTTTACCAGATGGGAATTACATCAATTTTCCGGGAAATGTTTTGTTGTGTGTGGATTTCTGCTAAAATATCAGAATCATACTTGTTTGTCGGTGAAGCTACTTTGCGATGACGTATCCACTTAAATACTTTGTTATTGAAAACTGTATTATTTACTTTTTATTATTTGTTTTTTTAATGACTTGCGATTTAAAGTACCAATTTTTACGGCTCCGGTTTTTAAAGATGTTTGTATATTATTCGTATTGTTTTTGGTTACGTCAAGTCGATTTTATCAATAATTTTATATACTTTGACGTACAATGGACGTACATATAGATATATATATATATATATATATATATATATATATATATATATATATATATATATATATATATATATATATATATATATATATATATATATATATATATATATATATATATATATATATAGATATATAGATATATTTACTTTTTGCAAATACAGATTCTAGTACAAATTTAATCATACAGCTGCTTAAGTTTAAGAAAACAAACTTGACTGCAGCAATGTAGCTTTTCACGGATGGTTAAATGTAACGGGTGCCAAGATATACATTTAGACACCCCTTAACTTTTTTATTTTTTATCTTACAAGATAAATAAAAATAATAGTTTGTTTGGTTGATTTTGTACTTTCTAAATCAGTTATCAGATTTTTTCCTTTAAGATGTACAGAGTACGACAAGAAGTATGATTTTTTAAATGAAACACTCTGTATATTATATCACAAATAAAACGATCTTTTAAAGAGCTTTCCAAATACTACATTTGATGTATCTATCTTTATTAGTTTCGGAAATATAACCATCCAAATCTTAAAATTAGATGTATACAATTAATTATATTACGGCATTAAATGCCAATTAACATTTTCTTTTATGGCCATATTTCCAAAACTATCAAAGATAGACAAATTCAATATGCTATTTTTGTCCCAAAAGTGCCAAAAAACATATAAAGACCAAAAAAGGTAATCAGGTAATAAAAAAAACTTTATTTCAACATTTTCATATACCGACCACACCAAAATATTTTGAGGGCAAAAAAAGGTCTTGAGCCTGGGGGCCCCGGGGCACTGCCCTGCCTAGCCCCATAGTAGCTACGCCACTGAACAATCTTCAACAAACAAACGGATTAAAGACCGAAAAATTAGCACTATACAGTTTTATATCATTATCATTATCATTATATATAATAAAACTAAGTTGATAAAATGTGCGTGTCGATAAAACTTGAAAAGGATTCCCGATACGATAAAGGGACTTATATGTTATAGTGTGATAGCCCTTTATCCCCCTCGAACAAGAAAGTTCCCGTTTTACCCTAAAGGGCGTATTTTTAAAGATATAAGGACTCTTCCAACCCTTCAACTTGGAAATTAAGTGTAGTGGCGCCATCTGTTGTCGAGTATTTGAACTTCATTCAGAACAACGGTTATTTGGGTCTCATATCAACTCCCGAGCAAAGCCGGGAGTTGTGGACGGATGGGGTTTACAAGAGGACAAATGGACTTAAAATTTTCTTTTTCAAAAAAAGTAATTCTTTATAATTTTTTTTGCTTGTAAAAGAATATGATTCACGAAGAGAAAATATTAATTCTATATCCAGAGCTCGCAAAAACTTGGAAACATGATTTTTTCCAACAGTAAACTACCTTTATTTTACATTTTTAAGCAAAATGTCATTGGGAAAAATTTATTTAGAATAATCTTTGTAAGCAACAAAAATAATAAAACAAAATTTTATTAAACTCCATAATTTGGCGGAAACGCCTTGATCACATTCGTTTACAGCTAGAATTTGGAGGAAGCAGGTATTTGAAAAGCAAATTATGAGAGTTTCTTAGGTCATTTTATCATAAAAATTTAAAATTATTAATTTTTGATGACTCCAAAATCAGGTTTATGAAACTTTTGATACCCCTGTAACATTAATAATTAATAGTTTAAAAAACTAAAAAACACGCTTTTATATGCAACCGAACTAAAAATTAAAAAATAATTTTTCATTAAAAAAATATTTTCACTTCATAGTAAAAAGCGTGGGGTGCATTTTACTATTTTTTCATAACTTTTCCATCATAGATATTGGCAAATATAATAATTATAACATTTAATATATTAAGCACCCCACGCTTTTTACTATGAAGTGAAAATATTTTTTTAATGAAAAATTATTTTTTAATTTTTAGTTCGGTTGCATATAAAAGCGTGTTTTTTAGTTTTTTTAAACTATTAATTATTTTTCATTTTTTAGTTCGTTATATCAATTAATTTTTTAAAAATAAATGCTCCAGTTTATTCACTAAAAAATTTTTTCGCCATTTTGTCAAGATTAGCAAAGTTTTTCAGATTTACTTTCTGAAAATACCCTAATATAAAATTTGAGTAAAATCAATTCAGATCGAACTCTTGAAATGGCCGGTGGTTGGTACCACTGGGACGTACAGGTAACAGATGACACTTGGTTGAAAATAACCAGCCCCTTTTTTATTAGTTCTGTGCCCCTGTATATCAAATTTGGTCAAAATGGGGGTTGCTCCAACTTTCGAAACAATTACCCAATTTGCATAAATAAGACAAATATTTTTTAAAATATTACCTTTTTAAACTAAAAAGAAATTTACCATAAATGTTTTTTTCTAAATATGAGTTTACTTTAGTTTACTTACCTTAAGTGATATTTTAATGTAGTTTGCTAATCTCCATTTCCAGTCTTTGTCCTAATCTAACATTCGGTACAAGTTTCTAACACTCAATAAAGGCCTTTTAGAAAGTATAAATGGAAGATGGTATAAAAGTTATATGCAATAACTTGTTAGTTACTTTTATTTGCTTCTTGTATTTCAATTAAAGTGTATACTTTGTTTTTAATAGCTTAGTTAACTGAAACTTTAATTTCACATTAAAGGAATTTTAGGTTATGTTATGACTGTGAATTTTGTCAGATGTCAGTTGGTAATACAGATTTCTGTTTTATGACCGCCTGTTTTAAAAAACAAGTGAAGGTTATTCGTTCGTTAAAAAAGCGTGTTAAAAAAACAGATGAAGGTTATACGCTCCCGGAACGAATGAGTTCAGTTTAGCAGAATTGAGCCCCTGGTCCCCAACCCGTCGGCAAATGTTGTCAAGTTCGATTATTCAATTGTCTAATCTGGCGCATCCGCCAGAACGTACGATTTTTCACTTTTCCTATTTTCCTAGAAAATGCTGGAACTTAACGGGATACTGTTTTTAAATTTTTCTAATTTTTAGTTCGGTTGCATATAAAAGCGTGTTTCTTTAGTTTTTTTAAACTATTAATTATTTTTCTTTGTCAAGAATAGCAAAGTTTTTCAGATAGACTTTCTGAAAATAACCTAATATAAAATTTGAGTAAAATCGATTCAGATCGAACTCTTGAAATGGCCGGTGGTTGGTACCACTGGGACGTACAGGTGACAGATGACAAAGAAAATTAACCCAGTTTTCTAGGACAGATGACACTTGGTTGTATCAAGCAGTGGTTATAATAATATAATTTTTTTTCCAAAGCAGGATAACGGGATACTGTTTGCAGATTATTGCATTGTCATGGGTCCTTAATACGTGTGCAAAGTTTCAAAGAAATCAAATAGCTGGAAGTTGGTTAAAATTAGGCTCAAAGATTCCGTTACATAGCCAGCCAGATTGATAGATTGATAGTTACAACCCAAGTTAATAAAAGCGTGTTAAAAAATAATTTAATGCTATTCTAAATAAATTTCCTTAATGATATTTTGCTTAAAAATGAAAAGAAAAAAGGTAGTTTACTCTTGAAGAAAAATCAGATTTTTCAAGTTTTTGCGTACTCTGTAAACCAAATTAACATTGTCTCTTCGTGAATTATATTTTTTTATATAATTATTTTCTTCCCATCAATTTTACCCAATAATTGCTATTAAAAATTGGTATGTCAAATATAAATTTTAAGTGGAAAAATTACTTAACAATTGTCAACTTAGCTGTCAGCAGTTTTTCCGGAAAAAATTTCATGCATTTTGACTTGCAACTTATATTGTTCTTATTAATTATTGTTTTTATTGCATTCGCAAAGTGGAAAAATCCTCGTCGACTCGGATTTTTAAAACCACTCTAGCTCATGCTATTTGGTAAAACAAATTACTTAGAAACACGTTTTTCCGAGGTTTTCCGAAAAAATTAAATGCACGAGTGATATTACTACCCAATTTTTTTATGAAAAAAATTTGTTCCATTTGTCCTCTTGTAAACACCATCCGTGAACAGTCTTTACATTTTCAAACATTTTCCAAAACCGTGTACAAATAGGACCCAAGATCTTATTGAACTCTATTCAAATCGCTTGAAATACAGGATTGGCTTATAGTCCCTGAGCCAGTAATGTATTACCTTCACGATAAGAATACTTTTAAAACCTTTTAGTCTATCAAGAATATTTATACCGTCAAGCGGTGCTTCGCCGACACCCGAAACATGTGAAAATTGAGAGGGGCCGCTTCCATATATGGCGGTTATGAATATTCGTAGTAGACTCGTCAAAAGGAAATCCCCTTAAAAAGGTTTTAAAAGTATTCTTATGGCGGTTAGATCCAATTATTACTTAATCGGAAACGTGCATATCGCAATTTTTGTCAGTTTTATCCGATCGCACGGTGCCTTGAGCAATGGACAAAAATAATAAAATAAACTATTTTTTAAAACGTTTTATACTTCTTATCGAAAAGATAAACAACCGGCCTGCAAAATTCAGTAGGTATTTTGTTTCCACTAATTCCTATTTCTTTAATATTGTCGTCCCAATAGATATTTTTATCGATGCAGATTTATCACTAAATTAGTTGTTGCCATTAGTTTGTACAAATAGTGTGATACGTACAAAAATATCAAGCTCTAATTTATAAACGAAATATCGAATTTACAGAAAAAGGTATGCCTTATAAATTAATACTATAATATATTTTGTATAATTTGATTATAATGTTTAATATAGTCTTCGAAATTTATTTTCCAGATTTTATACATATTTTTAAATAAATCAACTTTACAAAAGGATTTAAAAAAATCATGTAATATCATATCGTAATTTTTACGGTATTAGTTAGCTATGCTTATGTGCTTTTATTTTTATTCCGGTTATCTGCGCCTGCCTGCGACCAAGCTTATTTTATTTATTTTTCCAAAGCAAGTTGAGACAATAAAAATACCGACCTCGTATACACATGGTCAGAGAGCAAAAAAGCAAAAGTTTTATTAGAGCTAATCATAGATGTTTCTAACAATCAAGATCCTGATATTCCAAAAAAAAAAAATAGTACAACTCGTTAATTATAAAAATTATCTACAGTTTTTGTGTATAGTTAGTATAAATACTACCTGAAGCCCAATTCTGAATTTACACCCCTCAAGCTTTATTCTCTTTTATCCTACAAAATTAACAAAAATATTGGTTTATTGGTTAAATCTGTAGTTTTTAAATCAATTATCGAATTTGTATTATATCTTAAGATATACAGGGTAGAACAAAAAGTATATATTTTTTTAATGCCACACCCTGTATATTATATCACCATTATAAAGATCGTCCGAACAGCTTTCCAAAAATACCAAATTTGATATGTCTATCTCTTATAGTTTTGGAAATATTAATTTTGTCCAACAGTCCGATAAGCTGGTTGCACTGTGGATCGGTTAAACCGGATTCAGTAGAACAATTTAGACGTGCTCATTGAGTTGCAAGATTCCAACCAAACATACATACATTGCAAGTTAAATAAAAACTTGTAAAAACAATGGTGAAGGACTTTTTAAAAATCCTTACTGTAGTTTGAATTTAGTAAGTTAGTAAAAACCCAAATAAAATTATTATCTATTAACATTATTCTTTTTTTTTAATTTTGGTTTTTTTCGTTAATGTGTTTATGTAATACTTTTCAGAATACATTTTGCTGGTATTCGAATAGTATTCGAATACATTTGTGTGTTTGGTATTCGGTATTCGGCAGAATATTTTTTTGGTTAGTATTCGGGATTCTGTATTCAAATAATTCCGAAGTATACGACGATTTTTTTAATATTCGAATACCGGCGGCCTGGTTATTTTTTATATATATTTTTTTTATTTATTGGAAATGCTAAAAGGTATAAAAAATTATAATATATAGGGTAGTTTAAAATTACGAAAATATACCTTTAAAGTTTGAGGGTTCTTTAATTAATGATAAATAGAAAACCCCTCTATGCTAAAATGATTATATAAGATTTAACCACACATACCTATATCTAAAAGTTGTTATTAAGGACGATACAGGGTGAAAAGTAAAACATATTTTTAATTTACTTTAATAATTCTAAAATGGTTTAAATATTTTAATAAGATAATATTAATTTTTATGCGTAAATTAGAGGGCGCTAGGTACACTATTTAAAACCCTTAATATGTTTTAATAAATTCACTCCTTTAAAAGTTATTGCTGTACTGGGTGTCCGGCTTTCGTTGCAATTGCATAGTATCTCGGTTATCATTAGAAATAGAGACTTGCGGTTTTTGCAAACTGCTTTTTGATAAAACAAAAGATGACAATAAAATATTATTATGGCTTTTTAGTTTTTGACACACAGGCAAAATTCCATTTTTTTTCATTTTTACACCCCCTCGTATTTCAGTTGTCTTATAACTTACAACAAAAATTAAAACTGATATTGGTATATATAGTTCAATTAAATAGAGCCTGAAATCACAATTTGGGGGAGTGAATGAAAGAGAGAAAAGTTTTTAACAAAAGCTGTACAGCTAAAAATTCTACTTCAAAATGGTCCTCATCATTTTTTCTCCAGATGACATTAGGGTGGCTTAAACTTAAGGGATGATAATTTTAATTAAAAAAATTATAACTATTTAAAAACTTCATGTATTTGCATTTTTTTGACATAATTAACTTTAGAGTGTCCGAAAACGAAGTGAAGAAGATATTTTGTTTCAACCCCTCTGGAAAGGGGTTGAAAAAGGGTAATAATTGTGTTTTATTGGAATTATTTTAAAACGGTTGGAGATAATAAAAAAAGTTCTTGACGAAAGAGTTTTAGAGCTAAAAATTTTACATCGAAACATTTCTCATCATTTTTCCTTAGATGACATAGGGGTGGATAAAACTTAAGGGATGGTAATTTTAGTTAAAAAAACATATAACTACATATTAACAAATTCATGTATTTACATTTTTTTGTCATTGTTACCTATAAAGTGTCTATCAACGAAGTATACAAGAGTTTTTGTTTTAACCCCCGAAAAGGGGTTGAAAATAAATAAGGTGTTTTCTTGGAATTACTTTAAAACGGTTAACGTTAGAGAAAAAATTCCTAACAAAAGTTTTAATACTAAAAATTTTACATCGAAATGGTTTTCATCATTTTTCCCCAGATGACATTAGGGTTGCTAAAACTTAAGGGATGGTAATTTCAATTAAAAAAATCATAACTGTTCAACAACTTCATGTATTTGCATTTCTTTTTGACATAGAGTGTCCAAAAACGAAGTAAAGAAGATATTTTGTTCCCCCCTAGAAAGGGGCTAAAAAGGTAATAATTGTGTTTTATTGGAATCATTTTAAAACGGTTGGAGATAGAGAAAAAAGTTCTGGTTAGTTCTGGTTCTACATTGAAATGGTCCTAATCATTTTTCCTTAGATGACATAAGGGTGAATAAAACTTAAGGGATGATAATTTTAATTAAAAAAATTATAACTTGTTAAATAATTCATGTATTTGCATTTTTTGACATAGTTAACTCAAAAGTGTCTATAAACAAAAAATAAAGTTGATTTTGTTTTAACCCCCGGAAAGTGGTTGAAAAAAAAATAAGTTAAGTGTTTTTTGGAATAACTTTAAAACGGTTGAAGTAAGAGAAAAAGAATTCTTTACAAAAGTTGTAAAACTAAAAAATTACATGGTTGGATTGGATGGTGGAACTGGTTCTCATCATTTTTTTTGCAGATGCCATTAGGGTTGCTAACACTTAAGGGATGATAATTTTGTTTAAAAGAAATTATAACTATGTAACAAATTCATTTATTTGCATTTCTTTTTGGCATAATTAACTTTAGAGTGTCTTAAAGCGAAGTGTAGAAGATATTTTGTTTCAACCCCCTGGGGTTGTATATATTTTCTTTACTTCGTTTTTGGACACTCTAAAGTTAATTATGTCAAAAGAAATGCAAATACATAAAGTTGTTAAATAGTTATTTTTTTTCAATTGAAATTATTATCCTT
>JACEGR010009208.1:0-28824 GCA_014170235.1 Listronotus bonariensis
TTACGAATGGAAAGCACGAGACTCCTAGTATATGCCAATCTTCTGCAAAAGTAGAAAACACTTTATGCATGTATTACATACTATAGCTTTTTCCACGACCGTACAAAATCTTCAAAATACCATTTTGTACATTTATTTATTTATCTAAACTTATTTTTACATTACAATTGTATGTTCTCACTTGTAGAAAATGGCAATTGTAACAGTAATAAATTCCTTTTTAATTCTCTGAGTCATCCAAATTACTAGTAATTTCTTCAATAATTTTTAGTAAATTATTTGCAAATGTCAAATTTTAACTAGTAACACATATTCAAGAGAATAATAACGAAATCATAGGTGGGACCTGGACATTTGCTGAAAGATGTCGCGTTTCATTGTTACATTGTAATCATGTTTCAGCCATTGCAAGAGAGAGTATTAAACATGGAGTTTTATAATTCCTTTCGTGTTAGTCCGGAGTATAAATATTTTACCACCTCTACTCGTAATGTACTGATTAAGCGCATCGACTCCGCTCTAATATTGCCTCCGCTCTGTATCAAACACAAAGCGAATAACAGATGTTTAATTACATGCGGGAATAATGCGATAAAAACCTGACAGTGGCGCTGAGTTTGAGTTTTTAGAACTTCATTCTTTTAAACAGTTTAGGGTAAAATGAAAACTTGCTCTTTGTTATGTAAAATTTATTTTTAAAATTTATATTAGTCAATATTAAAATATTGGTAGCAATTATAGCATAATAACCATTTTTATTAAATAAAAATAATACACATTAAAAATGCATAGTCAAAAAATAATTATTTAAAATATAATCTATACCTAATTAAATATGCTACATAATCTACATCTAGTTATTCACATTCTTCCATATTCGACATACTATCACTACTTGAGTCATATGAAAGTCTACTTGTATAATACTTAGAGGTTCAACAGTTGTATCTATTATTACATCCAAAGACCACATTTTATTTTCTACTTCTAATACAACATGTTCGACACATTTTTCCAGTTTTCTGGGGAAGCATTAGATATGGCAATTTGAAATAGTTTTTTATATCTACTAGTTTAAACGGTAGTATTATTTCTGGCTACTTCACCTTTCACTTGTGCCCATATAAGTCTCTAATGGGGTTTAGTTCGCAGTGATAAGGTGGCAGCCGATATACAGTTATATTTTTGTTTCTTAGCTATTTCATCAATTACAAAAACGTGTGTACTTAGCTTTATTTGTGGCGACCTTCACTTTTACTAGCTGCAACAACTCTAGTTTAACACTATCTGTAGGATGTTCACAATTTTGCTGCATCAACCAGGATTGAATGTCTTTTTTAAGCCAGCTTAAATTTGGAACACGATCTACTTTTTTGGAGTGGTAACTTGCATTATCCACTACAATAATCGAACCCTCTGGTATTAAGTCGATCATCTGCGAAAACCATTCTTCAAATACATCAGCATTCATATCTTCGTGATAATCTCCTGTTTTTTTGGACTCAAACATTAAAAGACCTCCATCTACAAAACCATTCTCGTTTCCAATATGAGTAATAATTAGTCTACGCCCCTTTCCAGATGGAGGTTTTAAACCCGTAGAAAGTCCTTCATTAAAAGCCTGGCGAGCAGTTGTTATATTCCCATCTTGCCAATATTTTTTAACGGTATGTCCTTCATTTATCCAAGTCTCATCTAGATAATATATTGTCTTTCCTTCAGTACGAGCTTTTTTATTTTTCTCAAATAATCTCTCCTCCAATGGACAATTTCTACATTCTCTATTAATAAAGATTTTCTTTGGAATTTTTTCCACTGAAAATTTAGACCTTTTAAGATTTTCCAAAGTTTAACTCTACTTATTTCCGGCACGTGTGGATGATTTTTCGCAGCTTGAAACATGACATCTAAAGTAGGGATTTTTTTTCGGTAAAATAACTCATGTACAATTCGTCGAATTGTTTGTTTTGTGTCGTCTGTTATATAAAGTTCTGTTTTGCCCGGTCGCTTTTTTGGTGGAATTATACCTCCTCTTTTTCTTGTTTCAAAATTCTGTAAATTGTCGCTTTTCCCACCCCAGTCATCAACGCACATTTTTGAACACAATCGTTCACACCTAAATTAGAGCTTTGATCATTTCTAATATAATCGAATACGTTTTTAACAATCTGCTTTTCGTTTACAGTTAAATGTCCGAAACATGGGCGTTTCTGCGGAGAAGCCATTTTTACAATACTGTAATACTTTGAACAATACTCTAACAATTTATAACCACTCAGTTGCACATACGGAAAGATACTAAAATATACAGGGTGTTATGGAAATACTTTAATATATTTAAACCCCAAAATCCTTGTGTAAAAATAAATTGAATAAAATTATTAAAAATGGCGGACCACCATAAATACCAGTGATAATGAACCCCAAAATTTTACGATTAAAAAGCAAAACCCGCTACTGACCAGCTCTTTAAATCCCTTTAAATACATATATGTTTACCTTCTGTCGCTGTCAAAAACAGCTGAAAGCAGTCTATAATATCGGTTACGTCAACGAGCTTGAAAAAAAGTTGCTAAATTTATTTTGTTCTTTACCAGTTTATCTATGGGTTTTGCTGTTTCAATTGATCAAACGAAAAACTTACATGATTACACAAATTATCCTTTATTACGCTACTAGGTTGTTCCAGCGTATAATGAAAGTAAATATTACTTCTTTCCACAAGTCAAGTACACTTTTTAGGTGGTTAGTTACTTTACAAACTTTTAAACACTGCGACGCGACACGTATGCGCACAAAGAATTGAATTAAAATACAAAACGGTATTTTTATTGCAAAACACTATTAAAACAAATTTTACTGCGTTTTTAAATAAAGTTTCTTGTTACTTTTCGCTTTTCTTTCATCAAAATTAACAGCTGACAGACGACACAAAACAAACAATTCGACGAATTGTACATAGTTATTTTACCGAAAAAAAATCCCTACTTTAGATGTCATGTTTCAAGCTGCGAAAAATCATCCACACGTGCCGGAAATAAGTAGAGTTAAACTTTGGAAAATCTTAAAGGTCTAAATTTTCAGTGGAAAAATTCCAAAGAAAATCTTTATTAACAGAGAATGTAGAAATTGTCCATTGGAGGAGAGATTATTTGAGAAAAATAAAAAAAGCTCGTACTGAAGGAAAGACAATATATTATCTAGATGAGACTTGGATAAATGAAGGACATACCGTTAAAAAATATTGGCAAGATGGGAATATAACAACTGCTCGCCAGGCTTTTAATGAAGGACTTTCTACGGGTTTAAAACCTCCATCTGGAAAGGGGCGTAGACTAATTATTACTCATATTGGAAACGAGAATGGTTTTGTAGATGGAGGTCTTTTAATGTTTGAGTCCAAAAAACAGGAGATTATCACGAAGATATGAATGCTGATGTATTTGAAGAATGGTTTTCGCAGATGATCGACTTAATGCCAGAGGGTTCGATTATTGTAAGGGATAATGCAAGTTACCACTCCAAAAAGTAGATCGTGTTCCAAATTTAAGCTGGCTTAAAAAAGACATTCAATCCTGGTTGATGCAGCAAAATTTTGAACATCCTACAGATAGTGTTAAACTAGAGTTGTTGCAGCTAGTAAAAAGTGAAGGCGCCACAAATAAAGCTAAGTACACACGTTTTGTAATTGATGAAATAGCCAAGAAACAAAATATAACTGTATATCGGCTGCCACCTTATCACTGCGAACTAAACCCCATAGAACTTATATGGGCACAAGTGAAAGGTGAAGTAGCCAGAAATAATACTACCTTTTAAACTAGTAGATATAAAAACTATTTCAAATTGCCATATCTAATGCTTCCCCAGAAAACTGGAAAAAATGTGTCGAACATGTATTAGAAGTAGAAAATAAAATGTGGTCTTTGGATATAATAGTAGATACAACTGTTGAACCTCTAATTATTATACAAGTAGACTCATATATGACTCAAGTAGTGATAGTATGTCAGATATGGAAGAATGTGAATAACTAGATGTAGATTATGTAGCATATTTAATTAGGTATAGATTATATTTTAAATAATTATTTTTTGACTATGCATTTTTAATGTGTATTATTTTCTTAATAAAATGGTTATTATTAACTATAATTATACCAACTGTACAATATTGATATACTATAAATTTTAAAATAAATTTTTTACACATATAAAAGAAACAAGATTTTCATTTTACCTAAACTGTTTAAAAAGGGTAAGTTCCCAAAATAAACTCAAGCGCACCGCCACTGTCAAGGTTTTTATCACATTATTCCCACGTAAATACGGGTAAACATCTGTTATTCCTTTGTGTTTGACCTAAGAGGTTGACGAATATTAGAGCGGAGTCTGCCGGCCTAAAATTAGGATGCCTTATCGGTACATTACAGGTAGAATTGAAGTAAAATATTTATACTCGGACTAACACAGAAAGGGAATTGCCATAAAATTACATGATTTATTACTCTCTCTTGCAACGAAACAGGGTATAGTGCAATGTAACAGTAAACGCGACATCAACTCAACCAAATGGTCAAGTTACCTATGATTTCGTTATTATTTCTCTTAGTTCATGTGTTACTAGTTTTAAAATTTGACAGTTTGTAAATGAATTTACTAAAAATTATTGAAAATTACTAGTAATAATGAATTTGGATGACTCAGAAATTAAAAAGGAATTTGTACTATTTTAGTACCATTTCTACAAAAAGTGAGAACATACAATTGTATCTTAAAAAATAAGTTTAGATAAATAAATCATGTACAAAATGGTATTTTGAGAAATTTTTATACGGTCGTGGAAAAATATAGTATGTAATACATGCATAAAGTGTTTTTTTACTTTAGAGATTGGCGCACTCGCCTAAAGTCTCGTGCTTTCCATTCGTAAAAATGTATCACTTTATGCACTAGTTACATAACAAAACTGGTTAAATTTATTAAATAAGTTATCCCAACACTGTTTTTATCATTATAGTTTTTAAGGGGAGACGCTTGTCTTTCACATAAATTCTGTTTAAAACAAAATAATTCTGGTAAAACTTTTGCCCTCATAAGAAGCCGTTCAGGTAAGAAATTAAATTCCTGAAACAGGTAATAAGTTAATATAAACAGGAGGGCGTGGAGGAGAGCGAGGAAGGCTGCAGGATCGAGCTGCCACTTTTCAGAAATAACTTGGTTACGGTTTAATAATAACCGTGAGGTAGTTTAGGAAGTAGACTACAAGGCATTTTCCAGAAAACTTTATCTACCAATTAAATATTTTCAAAAGGGAAAATATAGGATACCGAAAAACTATAATAAAATTTTTAAGTTAGGTGTGTAAGTCTTTGAAAGAGTAAATAATAGACAGGTATCAGCATTTTTCCGAACCGTAAATTGTTTTTAATTTATTGATTTTTTTACAAGGTAAAGACCAGTTCCATAGTATTAGGCAAAGTTTATAAATCAGAATTAAATTTTAGTATTAGTAATAGTATTAACCTAACTTAAATTTAGAATTTTTTTGGTGACTGGTGACAATAATTAGCTACATTTAACAAAAAATAAGTAATAACAACTTGAATAAAAGGAGTTACCGGTTTTAACCTTTTTGTGGCACATTAGCAATTTTTTTCTATTTTAGTCTTAAGTTTTGGATTTTAGAGAATTTCAAGGTAGTTTTTAAGACCAGAAAATAAAATTTTATTTATTTTAAATGTATGTTCTCGAATCTTGTGACTAATGCTAATACTAATACTAAAATTAAATTTTGATTTATAAACCCGGCCTTAATTTATTTGGCTATAAACTTAAATCCTTTTGGGGTTTTTAAAAAATGGATTTTATTTTTAACTCTTAACCCCAAATTAATTATTATTAATAAATTATTAGAAATGGTTCTTTTTATTTACGCGAAAACCATGCATCAAATGAAAAAAGTCAAGAGATCAAATTTGTGTCAAGCTAAATGGGAATTTAAAAAATATTTTTATTTTAGAAAAATGCAGTGGCGTACCATTTTTTTTTAATTTACCTGAAACCCCGTATGAACGGCACTGGTAAATTTTTTTCTTGTATGCCAAAAATGTCTCGTGGTGCATAGGAAGCGTTCCTCATTTTTTTTAAATATCTGAGTTGGTGTAAAAGTTATCATAAAAAAAACATATTTTCTTAAAATTTTTAACACCCTGTAGTTCAAACAGGAAGACGTTGAGGGCATATGTTTTATAAAGTTTTTTTCATATTTTTTATTGTAGGATTAGCCCTTAAAGTTTGTCGAATAAGTTGTGAAACACCCTGTATAAAGAGGTAAAGTTTGTTACTTTGTTTGTTTGTGGATTTGTTTGTAAGTTGTTGGTTTGTAGCCGCTAATCTTCGGAGGTACTGAACCAATCATTAAAATTCTTTCACCACCAGAAAGCTACCCTATTCAGGAGTGTTATAGGCAATATTTTACCATGATTGAACAAAAAAATCAGATATTAACGCCGACGAAGAGGGCACGGGTCCGCTAGTCCTTAATATTTTAATAAAGTAGTAAACTATTTTTGAAATCAGAAACTTTTATTAAAAGCTAATTAGTCCCTATTTTTGCAAAACTAATTTCCTATAAGTAGCCTGTTATGCGTTAAATGCATTAAAGATTGGTTTATATCCATTATTACCTACATATACCTAATGCGTCTAAGCTACATTATTTTCATAATTAACCTGTATATGGTGGCTAGCAATCATCTATGTAAAACTTAATAACTAACTGTGTATTTATTAATGTAGATAGTAGTAAAATCTCATTATTTAATGTTGTATTTTGTACAAAGGCAATATTATTATTATTCTTTCTAAAATAAGGTTAATAATAGTTTAATATTCAGGGTATCCGAAAATTACGCATCAGGATTTCTGTGGGCAATTCTGCACAAAAAATTAATGCAACAACTTTTATAAAAAAATCTAAAACTCAAAATTAACGGAGATACAAGATATTGAAGAAAAAAAATTAATAACTTTTTCCACTGTACTGATTTTCGTCAAATTTTGCGTACATATCACTAGTGATTTTTGTATTCGCCCTTTTATTTTTATGCCAGTAGTCAATGCCAAAGGGCCTAAACTGTCCTTTACTTTAAAAAATGACTTTAAACTTTTTTGTTTTATACCTTTTATGAATTTGGATATGAAATTAATAAACACCATCAAAATATCTTTTTAAAAGGTCCTCTTGTTGCATTAACTTAAAATGAACGGTTTTCGAGAAAAACGACTTTAAACATTTACGTACGTTTAATTAAAAAATCTGATTTTCAAAATTAACAAAGCAAGCCTTAAAAACAAACGCTTTGGTTTACATGAAAAAAGTTTTGACAGATAGATATTAAAAAATAACAAGTTTTTTTCAACATCCTGTATCTCCGTTAACTTTGAGTTTTCGGAAAAAATGTATAGAAGTTGGTTGCATTAATTTATCGTGCAGAATCGCCCATCGAAATCCTAACGCGGAATTTCCGGACACAAGGTATTTGTGTTTTATAAAATACTTTTATAAATGGGACAGCCTGTATATTATGTCCCCAATAAAAAGATCTTTTAAAAAGCGTTACAAAAATATCACATTTGATATATCTAGCTTTAATAGTTTCGGAAATATAGCCATTTAAATCTGGATATAATTTCCATTACCTCTACAGTCTCAGCTTATAGTGCCGTAGCTATAGATGGGTCCACATTTAGTTCACTCTGAAAGCAGTACCGCAAAGTACACAAAAAATGATAAAGTTAATAAACCCTTTTGTATACAATGATTTATTGCAGCACAAAATATTCAACCCAACGAGTTTATAGTTCCACGCCACATGCCACCGGTTTTATAGCAGGTCAGAGGTAAAATAAGAAGATGTTTTTAAGTACGTGACACGTGTTTTAGCAGTGTTTTTGTCTATTAATCTAAAAATATGAAATCAGGCTCTGTCAGCGCGATGTGCCTTCGAAAAGGTTTGTTTCTTTATCATTTTTTGTGTACTTGGCGGTATTGCTTTCAGAATGAAATAAATGTGGACCCATCTATAGGTATAATGGAAATTATATATACCATTTTTCAGATTTAAGTGGTCATATTTCGAAAACTATTAAAGATAGACATATCCAGTGTGGTATTTTTGTAAAGCTTTTTAAAATAATTTTTTAATGGTGACCTAATATACAGGGTCTTCCATTTAAAAACAAGTTACCTTTGTATTTTTTGTGTTTTTGATTGTTTCTTTTTAATGCTCAAAAGATGATAGACCAAATAGTACGAAACTTTTATACAGGACGTTTTTTTCTATCCTTCTTGGTGATAGTTAAAAGTGGTTGGCAAAATATAAATGAAAACCCTGTACATACAATGCTATAAAACAAACATATCTGCTTTTAAACAATCCCATCTAACCATTTTCAGGTCAACACATCAGCATCAGATTGTTATCTCTAGTTAATTTTATTGACTTCTGTAACCGAACAATCATTCCGGCGGAACCGTAAAAAATCAGTCGGCATCCCGATCCGATGACCGATGAATCCGAAAAGCCGGGGCCTTCGAGCCGGGGAAATGAGAAACGCGTGGAATGACGCCCGAGCCAGGTAGAATACGCTGCGGAATTCAATCGCCGGCCGCCATAATTAATACAGCCCCGAAACAATACAGTGCCAGTTCGGTCCCCAGGGGTGGAATAGGGGCAGTCATCGAGTGCCTTTTAATTAGACCTATTTATTTTATAATCTGTCTGAAAATTGGAATTATAAAGAGGGCTTAAGAACTCTCTTTATTATTGTTTTTTTTCTGAAAGCATAAAAGCAGATTTAATTTCATAAAACTTACCATTATTTTTGTACTACAGGATTTAATGGTCTATTTCTATTTAATTAGGAATCTCTTTAAACTTCCATACATACACCTGTTTCGTGCTTCTCTATTATATATTTAAACCGACTTCAAGAAAGAAAGACGTTTTATGTTGGACTGTGCTGGGTGATTAAATTTAAGTCGGCACTATTGCTAACTTTTGACGTGACAACGTCTAATAATTCGATGGAGCCGGCTGCACACACCAAAAACATGACTCATTCGGCGTTACCTCGCTCTGGGGCGTTCCATTTAAGGCTTGAACTGCAAGCGAGAGCGCGGAACGAGGGAAAAAGTGGCACAATCGGCCTCCGCGCTCGGCAGCGTTCGACATCTGTTTCTTTCCTACTTGAGTGAGCGGTCCGCGTGGACAGCTGCTATACAATAATACATATACATACATGTTTTCGTCAAGTATGAAGTGCAGTGAAAAGTGAATGTGGTGTCAATTATTTATAGCAACGATAATTGCGAACCATTTCATCAGTATTTTCTTATGACGTTGTCACGTTCAACTATCGTCAGTAAACCGACTTTACAGACAACCGATTTTTTTTAAAATATTGTTGGAGGAAGAGAAAAAAACTTTTATTTTTTTGAATCACTCTAATGTTTACCAATAACTTCGTCAATTCTGAATAGATTTTAAAAATTACCTTTTATTCGAAAGAGTGCACTTCCGGGATGGTCCCATACAAGTCAAGATTTGATTGTGGGGAATCAAGAGAAAATCTCAAACTTTAAAGACAAGAACATGTATTTCTAATACTCTTACATTAATTACATATTTGCGAAATAAAATAATTATAAACTAAAATGAGAAAAATAAACAAATAAAAAAAAGTAAACATAAAAAGAAACAAAGAGCCAAAAATAATAAAAGTTTTAAAATGAAGCCGGTTAATAGGATTATGCACATACTAAACAATAATAACTAAATAAAAATAATAATTATACTTTACATAATATATTCTATGCTATTAACTAACTTCATATAAACACTTTGATTTATTATTTTTAGCTTTATGGTGAGTTTTTATGTTCCTTTTAAAGTCGGTTTAATGTTTGTTTTTATTTGTTTCTTAAATGTGTTATATTTAGACATTTTTTAACAACGGAAGGGAAGTTAATGATTTATTTTTACCTTCTAAACACTAATCTGTAATTAGACTGAGACTATTGTTTTTGACCATCAAAAAAACATAGAAAAATTTACAACTTTGACGGTTCTTTCCAGCGATTTTTTGACTGACTGAAGAGTTTGGTTGCAAAACTGACGGATTCGTGGTCAGGCAGCAAGAATACGAAAAAACATATATCGCAAGTGAATTCCAGACTTCAATGGGCCATATGAATAAAAAGAAGCAAATGCTTTTGCTTATAAGTAAAAGGTATGTGTGGAAACAACTGGCTGACCATAGGAAATTAAAAGCATAGGAAATATTCGTGGTGGGATTTAAGGTGCTCGCGTCGCTGTTTGACACAAGGCGGAAGCGGTAAGCAATTGCATTTATCGCCTATGGCCTACGGTTTAGTTTCCATACCGGTAGAAATAAAGAAGGATTTACTTCAAACGTATGAGTATTTGCTTACAAGTGCGAGTATTTACTTACAGAAAAGTTCTGCTGCTATTCAGTAGCTTTATTCTCTCACTTGTAAGCCAATGCTCATTCGTTTAAAGTAAATCCTTCTTTAGTTCTATATTATGATCAATACATTTTACTTATAAACAAAAGCATTTGCTTCTTTTTATTCATATGGCCCAATGTTTAGGCCAAAAACAGACGGAGAGCTTTTTCGAGTCGGCGACTAAGTGGGGCAAAACACACGAGTCGGCGAGCCGCGACTGCTGGCTGCCAATTGCAATCGCTCCGACTGGCCATCTCATTTGTATTATACTATTACTACTAATACCATAAATGCGTTGCCGGGTCGGCTTACCGACTAGTGTGTTATGGCACCGCTTTGTCGCCGACTCGGCGAAAACCGCTCTGTCTTTTTCCAGCATTATTTTTAGTTGCATGAAAATTCTTCAGTGACTTTCCCAAGAATGAAAAGGTCATGACTCAAACATGCGACATACTTTTCCGGTATGTTTTCGTTCTTAACATGCAATCCGTGGTCAGTTTTGCTCCATCACCCACCAATTTTCAAAAAAGTTGTAGGAATTAACTGTCAAATTGCAGATGTTTTGCTTTTCTTGAAGTTTGAATAAAACTATGATCGATGGCCCCATTCTGAGCACGGATTCGTATTTGGGAGGCAAAAATACACTGAAACCATGTCACATCTTTGGGCTCGAGTGGGGAAAATCATTAAAACATTAGACTGGGCCATTTTTTATTTTTGAAATGGGGGATGGAATGATAGAAATAAAAATGATTTTAGAAGGCGTGATATATTAATTTGTTCCACTAAGTAAAAAAATCGGTTTAACAACGAAGAAAACAATAATTTACTTTTTTCTTCAACTTAAATTGTGAATAGCTTCTGAAATATTAATTTTATGTAAAAAAGTTAAGAGACTTTTCTGGGGAGCATTAAATTTCCTTTAGGAATCTATATTGTTTCTTTTTATATATATTTATTTTTTGTTGTTACAAAATTCCAAATAAAAAGTTAAATCTAAAAAATACATCAATTTTTAGAGCTTGAAAACGGCTCGTCTGGCGAAAATTTTTAAAACGACGTTTTTGTAGGCATATTAATTTCCTAAAGATGGTATGTGTAGATATTTTTTTACTTCGATAGTTTGGCAGCTTTGACTTAAAAATAATGTAAAAATCAAAGAATTAATTAAAGCAGGCAGACCTCTAAATATTATTATTAAGGGCTCAAACCTTTACAAGATTTTCTTTTTGTTATTTTAAACCATATTTTTCATATAATTTTCAAAAAAAGCCGTGGATTTTTTGGCTCGGTCTATTAAACATAATACCAACTCCTGCTCTGATATCATTTAACCGTATAATTCCTACATTTCCCAGGAAAAACCTTTTGTTTTGTGCATGTTCTCTGCGTTTGCCCGTTCAAAACATTTACGGGAACGATTGTAATATCCCGGTTTGTTTTGTTGGGAAAACTGCAAGCCTCCCGTTTGTTCGGCATCGATATATTCGGCATCCCCTTTTTGTGCAATTAATTATCAAACAATCCTGTTGAATATCGCGCTTTTTGTCAGAGCTTGGCCGAAAATACCTAATTTTTATTGAAAAATAATTATCTCTAATATAAACTATTTTTTAACCATATACCGAGTGACCTACGATGTTGTTACATTACCATTTTTTAGTTTTTAAGTAAAATAAAAAAATACAGTATCATTATAGCATAAATTAATATTTTTTTATCATTACCTTAATATCACTTCCGCTTTAACCGGAAGTAGTATAAACACCCTTATTTTAAATACAAGTGCCTACATTTTTTTATTATCTATAAAATTATCGTCCTAATATATCATACAGGGTGTTTCTTTTAAAATGGCGTCCAGAAAATACTTTTAAAGAAAATCAAGTACCACTATTATTTCTGCTTCGATTTTTTCTAAGTAAACTGTAACAATAAAAAAATGACATATTTTCTTTTTACAAGAACTGATATTATATATTTCTTTAACAAATCACTTACATTTAGTAATTTCAGTTTTTAATATAACGCGGAGAGAACATTTAAAATTTTCCAAACATTTTAGACGAAAACACCTCTATTTTATTTTATTTTTAAATTCTATTCTTAAACCTTTTTCTAATAACATATCACAATATATCGTGTATTTTTAACAGGGCGGCCATAGATCCTTTCTTCACAACATCCAAATAAGGGAATACATAAATAAATGATCTATGGTTTCCATCTTGAAAAAAAAACAATATGTGGGGATATGTCATTAAAAATATTTTTATTGTAGAATCAAAAATAAAATAAAATAGGGATGCTTCCATTTAAAATGTTTGAAAAATTTTAGACTTTCTGTCAGTAATTGCATTAAAAAACTAAAATTACGAATTTTTAATAATTTATTTAAAAAATGGAATATATCACTACCTGTAAAAGCAAAGCAGAAATAATGGGGGTACTTAATTTTTCTTTTAAATGTATTTCCTGGAAGCCATTTTGAAAAGAGAATTTTATAGAAAAACGGCAAAATTAGACACTTGTATTTTAAATAAGAAAATTGATGGTACTTTCGGTTAAACCAACAATTATTTAAAGGTTAAGGATAAAAAATAAATTTATGCTTTTATTATACTATAAAAATTGTATTACTCTCCCTAAAAAAATAAAAAACAAGTTGGGGTAACAACATCCTGAGTCACCCGGTATAGGGTATCCAGGTGTTATTTATCCCACCAAAAACATAAATGTGAAAAAGTTAAGCCAAGTTAAATAAATACTAAAATTATGCTTCGCTGTGGGCTTCGCCGCAAAAAAATGGAGATCTAAATGAATGCCAAGTTCTGTACAAAATCCAAACATGTATTTATAGATACAAAAAGACATTATAAACAAGTTTGAAACTCTATTTCTTTGTTTAATTGAATACCCATAACAATTGCTGTTTGGCCAGTTTATATTACATCAGCCATTTTATAAAGTTATTCAACCTATTTAAATATATATGTTTTCTTAATTCTGATAAAAACTGGCCAAGTACCAGTACTTATTATTTTAACTGATTAGGTAAAAAGTTTGATTTTTCAGTCCACTTATTTATTATTCCTTTTATTAACATTATTAAACATATTTAAGAACTTGTATTCACTTAATTTACCTTCAGTAAATTTGATGCTGTGTTTTTGGCAATACAGCCGCAATGTTTCAAATATCTATATTTGACCGACAACTACAATATCGGTTCAGTTCCAATGGGAAAACTCCAACCGCAAATAATGCCAATGGTCTACCATTGACATTTGAAACATATACGAATATTGAATTTATTATGTTTATTAAATGCTATCAACTCAACAAAAAAATAAAACACGATTAATTTGTTTTACAGAAAGTCTAAAACACTATTAAAAATTAAATTTTGAAAAACAAAAAAATACCTCTTTTGAAGGTGGTAGACAATATAATGTTTTCAATAATACTACTTTCGTGGACTTCCAGTGTTAAAGAATAGTAAGGTTATTTTAAAAAATTATTATTTTTTTTGAAAAATTTTCAAAAGAGCATATGTTTACTTTTCTTCCTAAAAAAGGTAACGAATAATACCCTGTATTTTTAGCCATTAATTAAATTACACCCTGTATACAGTGTGTCTACGTAAGTTGGCGGCATATGGGAAACTTTTTAGTTATTAATTTAACGAAAAAAGTTATTCTTTATAAAAAGTTCTGCATGGTCCAAAACCTAAAATGCAATCATTAGATATCCAATTTTGTCAGTCATGTACGAGGTTTGGCCAAAAATGTAATTTTTGTTCAAGAGTAAAGTACCTGTATTTTTGCTAATATCGCTGTTATAAAGAAAAGATGTTTAGAGTTGAAAATTACTTTCAAACATACAATTTTGTTCATTAAAAAAAAAAAAAGATTAATATTTGCTGCGAAAATTAAAAAACAAATAATTTAAAAAGTTTATTTAAACTGTCCTATGACATTTAATCATAAAATATAGTGCACTAATGCAAAAATATTTGTTTTTTTTTAATGAACAAAATTGCATATTTAGAGGTTATTATCAATTCTAAACACCTTTTTTATACCAATTTTTTATGTTAGCAAAAATACAGGTACTTTACTCTTGAGCAAACCTCGGTTTATGTTTTGACACAAAGCCGATGAATGAAGGCCAAATAATGGAACTTGTACGTGTTTAGAAAATAACAAAAATCCATCGAGTCTTGAAAACAGTGGATTGGATCTACCCCACCCCATCGGATCAATTTTTGAAAATGCCTATAGCTTTCCTGAATATGGCCGCTGACGGTGTGGAGCAAAATCCTGTTTAACCGTCGAGAACAATAGAAATAATCATCCCCACCGTTTAAAGTGCCGTAAAATGGGTTTTCGAACCTCGTGGTCGAAGGAAAAAAATTAAACCCCTTTATGACACACGCCACCTATGTCTTCACATAAAACTAATTATTAGTTGCTTATTTTTTCAAACATTAAATAAGAATTAACAGATCAGTAGGCGGTGGCCTGGAGTGATAAAACCAAATGAAAACGAAACAAACTATTGTGTTTATTTTTAATAACGTGCAGCTTTGTGTGTATATTGTATTCATATTAGGGAGCTATTGCGTTAACTATCTGTTTTTAACGATACAAACAGCTTTATTATACCTCTACCTCAACATAAACGGCTTACACATTTATTGGTACGTTTACAACCAATTCTGAAATTTCAAATTGACATTTAAACAATTGGTTAAACCTCACTTATCAAATTTATTGTTTAAATGTCAACTTGAAATTTCAGAATTGGTTGTAAATGTACACTAACAAATGTACGATCACAAAAAAATTTGCCGGGCAAAAATTTTTTTGTACGACCACGTTTCATGTATAAACGATTGCATATGTTGGCGCGAAGGTGTTTTGTACCGACTTTTAGAAACAAATTAGGTTTTGTTCCAAGGTTTACTGGTAAATATTTCTTGTAGCAAATTGTTTGAGTACGTGTACAGGGTGGCGTCTTTTCGTTGACCTTTGCGGGTATAGCGAAAACTAAAAGAGATAGAACAAATCTGATTGCGCAATCTCGATTTCAATTTTTGAAACAAATTCAATGGTAAAAGGCAAACCGTGGCCAACTTAATTAGTTTTGGAGATACAGGGTGTTTTTCAAATTTTGTCAATTTGGCCAGGTACTTGTAACTCGTTTGATATTAAAGATAAAGGAAAAATTTAAATAGAAAAGTTTTACGTACGCGTATGTACCTAATTTTTTTCCATTGACTTTTATTTTAAAGTTATAACACAAAGTTGGGTTTTTTTAATGGAACACCCTGTATATTTTATCACCAGAAGGAAGGTCTTCTTTAAAGCTATAAGAAATATTACATTTAATATATCTATTTCTTCATCGGATGGTATATGGTCATCATATCATCAGGATTTTGTTAACGAAACACCCTGTATATTATATTACCGTTGCAAAGATATTTCAAAGAGGTTTAATAAAATACCACATTTGATATTTTTATCTTTTATAGTTTTGGAAATATGACTATATAAATCCAAAAAATAGTAGATATACGCATTAAGATTTGGATGCTCATATTTCCGAAACTGTTGAAGAAAATAATTTTAAATGCAGTAAATTTTTCAAGGTCTTTCAAATGTTTTTTTATTGGTAATAAAATATACAGGGTGTTTTATTTAAAAATACTATTTTATTATCGAATTCCGGACGATGGCTATATTTCTGAAACTATTACAAATGAAATATATTAAATGTGGTATTTTTTACGGCTTTTAAGGAGACCTTTCTATTGGTAAAAAACAACTTTGTGTAATAACTTTAAAATAAAAATGTAGATACGCCACTAAATTCTACGCAAAAATCCCTAAAACTTTTCTTTTTACATTTTTTCTCTATTACTTATATCAAACGAGTTACAAGTGCCTGGCGATATTGACAAAATTTGAAAAACACCCTGTATCTTCAAAACGAATCAAGTTCATGATTTGCTTTAACCATTGAATTTGTTTCAAAAATTGAAATCGAGATTGTGCAATCATATTTGTTCTATCTCTTTTAGTTTTCGCTATACTCTGCAAGGTCAACGAAAGGCGCCACCCTGTACATCGTTACTGCCTTTCCACATTGGCGGGAGCTGTGCGACGGACCGACGTGATCGAAGTGTATGGAACCTTAAGCCGCGTCCAGGTTTGCAACAATTCGCCAAACATCCGTCCAAAGTAACCAACCTGTTTGCGCGCTCCTTTGACGCCAAAAACCGACAAGCTCTGAATCACCGGCGAATGATTTGTCAAGCCCTTAAAACGACGTGAATTTCGGGGGCGCGATATGCGGCGTGGAGCGGCACGGCGAATTGTTGCAAATCTGGACGCGGGTTTATGAGACCTAAAAATCCGGAAAGTCAGCGTCGGCAAACTCAAAGTCTCCATATAATTTTTTATCACTCTGTTCGCCGAATCCGGAATAGTGTAAATCAAGGGTCATACTGAATCCGATTAATACGACAAAAAATGAGATTTTGTTAAAATAATGTTAACTTAACAAAATAATAATCCTAAAAGAAAAAAATGGTATAACTTTATCAACTGCCTAAATGCGAAGAGTCCGAAAAATTTATAGATAATTAATTTAAAAAACGAAACCCATAAAAAATAATAATTAACAAACGAAAAACTTTTTCAAAAATATTGATATAAATACCTTCTATTATCGCGGATTAATGTTCTTTATAGTGTCTAGATAACACTAGATTTTTTTAGATTTTTAAATTATTATTTAATTTCATAAAACATTTAATAACAATTATAAATATTGGAGCTACAATTCAAAGAATTAAGAACTTTTGTTTACTAAAATTTCCTGCTCCTTTAGAACCTTTCATAATATTTAAGCTATGACTTTCTACTTTTTGACATTTTGGTAAAAAGTAATGTTTGGTGTGTTTGTCCAAGCAGAGTGAAATCCGGAAGTCGGTTTTCGTCACTGGCTGCGACTCATCAAATCGACTTTCGTGGAGTTTACTCCGCTTAGACGAACACATCACACATCACTTTATGATCAACCAAGTACCCTGGTGTAAACGAAGATCTTGTGTGACCAATGTAATTCAATACCTGGCGGAGCATATAGCCCAGGAGTAGGTGTTTTTGGTCCTCAGGATCGTTCCCCGGAGGAGCCACTACCAATAGTGGTCCTGGTACTTGGATCACAGCTTAAGCTCTTATTTCAGCTTAACGATCGTGGCAAAAAGCTGTACGGCTATTTTTTTATCAGTTTTTTGTTAATAACTATTCTAATGTTTTTTGCAGCTAAAATCTAAAATACGTCTTTTTCTAAATCCCATTCCGGATCATTTAGGCCATTAACCATATTTTTAGGAGACCTGTAACTATTTTCTGCAGGAAATCAACTTCTCGACTAGATTATAAGCATTTACGTTATCCGACACTGCAGCTCCCAATTTTAATTCTGATTTTATTTTCGATTAGTTCTGGTTAGTTCTGGTTAGTTCTGGTTAGTTCTGGTTAGTTCTAACTTTGGCTTACAAATTACCGCTTGGGCGATTATCCATTGTATGTTAACTACAGTTTATTAAATGCACAGCATCATGTTAACAGCGCACGTGTTCCGGCATTTAGGACACTTTTTCGTCAAAAGTCTAGGCCTACACTCGTTTATCATGCTGTGGCGTGGATTTTCTTGACAGTTTTATTTTTTTCAAACATTGTACTGATGTCTTACAACTTTTATAATATTTAAATTATAAATGGCAGCATGCTAGGAGTATTTCGTTTATCGTGACAGGGGTTCACAATTCAAATTACTACTAAATTGAACTTCGTCGAATATAGGAGGGTTTATAATTAGAAAAAGAAAAATGCCACAACATAAAATATAAACAGTTAAAAAAAATTAACCGACTTCAAACCATTAATAAAAGTTACTAAAACGTAAAAAATAATAAAAAAGAAGTCGGGTAATACCACCCATTATGGTATTAAAGTATAAAAAGTTTTGTTTATTTAATTATTAATATTGGGTAGTTGAGCACATATGTTATTACCCGACTTTTTTATATATTTCCTTTATTTTTTATTTTTAGTGAGTTTTATTATTGTTTTGAAGGTTGGTTCAAGTGTTTATTTTTCCTTTTAAGTTTATTATTAGATACTATTAAATCGGTAAACATACATACACTAAAAACAAACACTGACTACAGTAAAAAGCACAAGCACGTGTAATTTAATTGGTTTGAAGCGAATTAAAAAAAAAAGATTTAACTAACCAGAACTAACCATGACCCCCTCAATGTGACAGTTTTGCATGACCGTCGTAGCACTCTCAACCAATCAAATTACACGTGCTTCTGAATTTTATTGTAGTCTATAAAAACACTACTTGTGCCTCTTCAAGGTCAGTTTATATTTATACGGTTGCGACACATCTTCACTTTTAGGCGGTTCGAGGTCGGGGACGCAAGGAAGGGCACTCCACGGAAAAGTTGGCAAGACTGGGTAAAATCAAATCTGATGATCCAGTGGCGTCTAGAATTTGCGCATTTCATTTTGCATTGTTTTGGAAGTGAATTTGTTGAAGATGTAATTTCAAATGTTTTTATTTTTAAAGTAAAAAAATTACAACTTAAAAATAATTAAAATTATTTGTTTAAACTGTTTGTTCCTACTAATGCAATAAGCTGTGTATATCCTCGGCACTGAACAACTCTGACCAAAAATGGGAGTCTTTGACGTCATAACACGTAATAATAAGCAATATGGCCCGAGATGTCGCGTCCCTATATAGACCGACTTTGGTACCTTTTTGGTTCGGTCGAAAAGGTTAATTTTCCCCCAAGCTTGTCGATTATAAATGCGCCCCTTCATTACTCGAGTATATTCCCTATCTAGAGGCAGCTTTGCCGCTTTGGGCGCAACGTACGGCAGAGAGAAAAAAAATAGGTCCTGATATCTTTTCCCCTTTCGCCCAATTCTGATTTGTTTTAATGGGACCACCACGCGAAAGTACACTCTCTTTCAAATAAAAAGGCATTTTAAAATTGAGTTTACAAACGCCAAAGTAATCATGAAACATACACAAAAAAACATACAGGCGAACTGAGAACCTCCTCGTTTTTGAAGTTGTGGTTAAAAACAAAACCCATCAGGCTGGCAGGTTGCGGCAAATAACTTTGGCAGCTATATTAAAAACCTATTATTTTGTGTTGCAGCCAGGTGGTCCTCCACCAATGATACATGAAACGGAACAGCATTCAACATAAGGTAAAAATACTTGCTTATACACTTAGGTACACATATAAATTAACTGCATAAAGCCTTGTTATTAGATACCTCCATAATACCAAATGTACATCGTAAGTAAATAAGGCCCGCCGCAAATTGAACCCAGCCCACGCACAGCACACGCGCAGCCCACGCGTGCATACCTTGTAAACATGCTTTTAAATGGAGTGGCGCATATTGGACCCAGCCCAGAGCTAGCCCTCCAGTGCATTCTGCTGCCAGCCACGTGTGGATAGGAAAGTTTGTGCTCGCCGCACAGATTTCGTGGGTCTTGTGCAGCATGGGTTTGTTTTAAAAATCTGAAATATGGTTGATCTCGAATTGGGTCCAATATGCACTCAAACTGATCAAAAACGTGGGAAGGATGAAGAGCGTGGCCTACACAGCGTGCTGTGCGTGGCTGGGCGTGGGCTGGGTTCAATTTGCGGCGGGCCTAATGCATGTGTTATGCGACTCAGCTGATGCAATATTTTACGTAAGTTTGCTTGATGTATTTTATAGCTTGTTGGGGGAGACGAGTATTTTTTTATTTTTTGAGATGTTTTAGTAACCAGACGATGAGTTTTTTTTTAAGGGATGTAAACTTGTGCAGTGCAGCTCTCATGAACTTGCCGAAAAATGTGGCTTAGCGTTATAAATTTACCAAATCTTGATAAGGATTAGAGCAGACCAAAGACACGGTATAACATTTGACAAACCAAAGAGAGTCACTATTGGGTACTCTATCCAACCAATGGTTTGTAGGTATCCCGATTTTCATGATTTTTGCACGTGCACTACCCATGAAACAGATCAAAAATCCAATTTTTTAAATGAAAATCGGTGCCGTAGAAGCATTCAACAAAGTGGTTGAACATTAAGGCTTCGTTTTGAATATTAAACATATATATTTAAAGGTAATTCAACGTAGAATCGAGGGTGTAGTTCGATTTTGCGTTTTTAGTTATTAACAAAACAAAAGTTTTCCAAATAATGTTTTTCTTTAAGTTCAAAATTATATATGTACATATGTAGGTAGTTCTCTCTTGTTATGTTCGTAAATTTGCACCTACTTTGTATAAAATGAGATTTAATAAAATCCTAATCAGTGTTTTGTGTGATTAGTATATTATATGCTTTATTTGTTTTCTGGAGATTAAATTTAATAGTTATTTTTACAATGGATGTAAATAGCACTTTACGCCTCGCGGCTGAAAGTTGTTGCCCGAGCCTGCAAGGGGAACAATCAGCTGTGGGCGTAAAAGTTCTTTACGACAGAGGTGCAAACAATATTTCTTGTACGACTGAAATTAATAAACAAGCAATTTCTCTAGTTAGAGAAAATTTTCCAGCCTTTAATGTTTTAAATTGTTTCAGTATACTTTTAACATATGTTTAATTAAATAAAATGGGGCATTATTTATTTTTATCATTGTTTTACAAATTTATAAATGTATGTTTTTAAAACTTTTTTTGCCCTAAATGGGTGCAAAATTGTATTTTACGCCCGGTCGTACAAAAATATTATTTTGGCTTTTCTTCAGAATAAAATTAAAAGTTTATTTAAAATTTTAAAAATTAAAACTTATATATTAAAAAGAACTATTCTGCTCTACACTTAAAAAAGACTAGTATATGTAGATACTTTATTAAAAGAGAATAATTTTTGAAAATAAAAATAAAAATGTTTTCCATGTGGTTCCACCAGTTATGTCGGTCACATAATAAATATATATACCCCTGCAGATAATCAATCCGATTAGGTTTGAACAGTGGCGTGCAGTCCATGAAAGCTAGTAAATCAGTGCTTCCCCTAAAATCCCTTAAGAATTTTCAAAACTTTTTTTTGGCCAATTTCTAAAGTATAATACCCAAAGAATAAACTGACTAAAGAAAAACCCAAAATAATAATTATTGTTTGTTGTAAGTTACAAGACAACTGAAATACGAGGGGGTCCGAAAATTAAAAAAAATCGCCCTGTGTGTCACAAAAGATGAAGGCCATAAAAAATCTTTTTGGTTTTCATATAGCCCAAAATACCTGGAATTTCAATAAAATCTGGACATCCACTTGGCCATCAATAGAGATGTTTGCTTTCTAAAAATTTGCTGAGACGAAGCTTTGATTGATTGCGGAAATTTCAACAATAAAGTTAAAAACTACATTGGGCGTTTTTTAATCCGGAAAAAAATACTGAAAAAATTGTATGTAAAATAAAATCTGGTACAAGTTCATCAATAGAGACGTGTTTTTGGCACTTAAACATATAAAAAATTGTCAGAGAAATTCAACGGGACAGGAAAGACTTTACAAATATCGCTGTTGTCAATTGAAAATAAACTTCTTCTAAACATGGTGGAGCATCAACTTTTTTTATAACGTCATTGACAAATTTGCAAAAAGTGATCGATGACGAATAAATCGAATCACGTTACAAATAGGCAATATTTTAAAAATTATATCGTGCGCCACTGACGGTGGTTACACAATAAGGTCCGCTCTACCTGGAACAATAAGAACCCAGTCATTTCTAGGAGATAAACGTCGCCGAGTCACCTGCAAATCAGGTTCTCGTTTTGTTTCTTTTATTCGGAACATGGCCGCAGGTGCGTGATGTTCTCTCTAGGTTTACGAGAAATCGCCGCGGGTACCCGACGACACGTGATTCAGTCAAGAAAATTTTCATTCATGACTAGAATCTGTAATGCGGTGGGATTAACTGAAATCGGCATTATTGTTCTGTGTGTAAACATAATAATAAGGAGTCACGAAATAAATATTGAAAAAAATAAACTGCTTCAAAAGATAAATAAATACTAAAAAATTTAAAATTAAAAATATTTTAGAAAAATGAAGTTGGGTAATAACATATGGTATTAAAGTATAACATTTTTTTGTGGATTTCATTATTAATATTTAGTAGTTTACCGGAATGTTATTCGACATCATTTTTCGAAGCACCCAGTATACATGCACTAATAACTTTCCTATATTATACTCTAATCTACTGATGTAAAATTGATACAAAAGATAAAATTTTAAAATCTCACAGTAACTATAATTTTCAACGGTCAAGAAATCAATGAAGCGATGCCCAAGTAAAACGGCAGCTGCAATATAATTACTATTTCCGGTACGATGGATAATGACAGATTACAAATATTTTTTACAGCATTGTGATACCAGGGACCTATTTAAATTTGGAGTTTTGGCAACACTGGGTTCTGGGTGACATTTGACGTTTACCACTGAACATCATCCACAACAAGGTTAGTTTATATTTATAAGGTTGCGACACATCCTCAACTTTTAGGCCGTTCGAGGTCGGGGACGCAAGAAAGGCACTCCACGGAGAAAAGTTGGCAAGACTGGGTAAAATCAAAGCTGATGATCAATCCAGTGGCGTCTAGAATTTGCGAATTTCATTTCACATTGTTATGGAAGTGATATTTGTTGAAAGATGTAATTCCAAATGTTTTTTATTTAAAGTAAAAGAATTTACAACTTAATAATAATTAAAAACTGTTGTGTAAACGGTTGTTTTACTAATACAATATACTGTATATCTCTGGCACTGAACAACATGGCCGTAAAAATGGGAGATGTGACGTCATCACACGTGAAAGCAATATGGCCGAATGTCGCGACCCTATATAGACCGACTTTGATCCACAATCCCTATTAGCATCTAACATTTCTTAGTTATATTTGAAATCGTATTTTTTAAATATATTTTATGATTTATTAGATGAATGTATTAAAAATAAAAAATAGTTAGTTTACAACAATTCTTTAGTGTTCTAGTGGTTGTCATCATGGTTTCCGTTAAAATTTCTAATAAAGAAGTACAAAGATGGATATATCAAGAGCAACGATATGGGACTCATCTAGAAACTCAAGAGACTATTCCAGCAGTGTGATAAGAAGGAAAGAAGATCTGCTGTAGATCTTTGTGGCGAAATCCATACTGCCTGTCATGCAAAATTTTGTGTTTTTTAAATACTAAAGGATTTGTAAATGAATGAATTTCTCCATGACCTTACAAACAACTGAGAGAAGTAAAATTGGTCTATAGTAAGATGGAAAAGATTTACATTTTTTCTTAAGAATAGGTAGGTAGAAAGAAATTCGAAAGAGCCCAGTTAAGATGGGTGAAAGTTCGGGAGCACATTTTTTTAAAACGACTGCTAGTATGCCATCCAGCCCAGACGCTTTCTTGGTGTTAAGAGAAGAAAGGATAGAAAGAAGGCTTAATGTGTTTCACCCTAAAACTAATATTGGGCATTTTATAAGGAACTGGAGCAATAGCTGGAACAGGAGGGTCATGGGTTGAATTGGCAGCAAATTGTTCTGCCTTCCCTTTAGAGGTAGAAATAATTTAATCTTTCAAAGGCAGTGCCATTTGAACAAGAAAAACCTTGGTTTTTTTTATGCGATTATCAAAGGAGTCTTTGGCTTTTAAAATTGTTTAATTGTATTGCTTTCTTCCTTCAATGCTAGACTGTCGGTTTTCTGGACTAGTATTTTGTAGAAACTTCTTGTAAGCCTAAACTTTTAGAAGTCTAGCTTTATCACAAGATTTAGAAAACCAGGGTTTGTTATATGTTTTGGGGTTCTTGATGGTGTGTAAAATATAGGTTTTTAATGCCCAATTGAATTAATTCCGCCAGTTCCGGTCTGCAAATTTCGGACGGATCGTGAGATGAAAATCAGATGAGATACCAGGGGCATCGCGAAGCGAAGAAGTCCCTCAGGCCATCCCAGTCGGCTGAGTTGTAGTGCCATACGGTAAATTTGGTTTAAAAAAATTCAATCATTGACATTGGATTTATTTGACGGTTGTATGTAGAAATGGAGAATGTACACTTTGAAACTGGGCCACACAGATACCCATTTTAGCCAGCTGATTAACAGTGTTTTGACATTTTAAGGTAGGTAGTAATTATTTAAAATAACGCGTTGTCTTGGACAAGGTGGATGGAAAAGCTGTGTTATTACCCGACACAAAGGGTACCCTGGTGATAAGGCAAAAACCTTCGGGGGCTATAAAGAAAAAATAAAGAAGAGAAAGACCAAGAAGAGCAGTTTTAACCAACATCAATTGGAGACCTAGTAAAAAGCCATTAGATAAAGGTAAAATGTATCTTTGATAGAAATGCTGTAATTTTGCAACGCACAATTATTATAAGAATTTTAACCATTTTATCACGAATAATATAACTACTACATTATTCCATACATGTATAATGTAATATAGATGTTTATGTCCAAATCGTGTTATTAATCAAGCAAATGATGAGAGTACTAGATCATAATATTTACTTTATTACATAACACATTTTCAATCCTACAACACGGCGAATCACACCGGCACAATGAATGGTAAAGGTTAATCGACATCGAGATAATAAAAAAGCAAAACGACCAGCAAGAACAAGAAACGCCATCAGCGAAAGGTTGGACAAACAGCAGCAGCACCCAACTGCAGTCAGTCGGAGTGGGGCAGATACATGAGCGTACGGAACTAGAACCGTCAACAAATGGTTTTATTTATAACAAATCTACATCTCCAATGTAAATCATTATTATTTAATAGTTTTTTTGCAAAGAATACATTCCTATACGGTTCACGGACTGGCCCCGAACTTCCCACTTTGTTCGTTCTTTTATCCCTATAGTTTCTAGAATGTGGAACCTGCTGCCAGCAGAGATCTTTCCTTCTCTCCCAAATCTTCAAATTCCGTGTTAACAAACTTCCTCTTACCTTGCTTAAGACACCCACGGTAAGTTAGTATTTAGGCCTTTAAGATTATTTTTTAATTATTGTTTTTCTGGTAAAATCCTTTTTAAAAATATTATGTATGTGGCACCAAATTGTTTGAAATAGAATGCTCTTTTAGGATATGCTTATGAGCCACTCTCGTTCCATTAAAAAAAAGGAATTATTACCATAAATAGGATTTTTCAAACTTTTACCACATCTGGACAAGTCGTAAAAACAAATGACTATCCAATTTATTTTTTCACGGCTACTTGACTTAAAATTTACTGTTTTAGCCTAATTATGGCACTCATTGCATACAGAATGTTGTATTCTTTCAAAATATAATAAAGTTTACCGGTGGTGCCATTTAAAATTTGCAAGTAGCAGTCATCTCCGGTTAAACCGGAAGTGATAGAAAATAAATAAATAAATCAATGATTAAATAATTATGCCACATATCGATATACCATATTTAATTTTTCTATTTTAAAAGATAAAAAGTTATAGGGGGAACTACCTGTAAGAAACAACCGGTTTTTAAAGTGAACTGATGACCGATTCCACAGACTTTTAATTAGCAAAAAGCTCGGTATACCTATAAAGTTATCAGTTTACGTGCTCTCAAATTGCTTAAAAAAGGATCTATGACGTCACAAAATTAATTAAAAGCGCTCCTACTTCGAGCTTGCTCAATGCTTTTAATATTTCAAAGGCAACGGCTGATTCCAGATACACAAAACGCTTTAGTTTTTTTACAAAAATTTAAGGTTATAATTTCTCTTCTCCACAATTTTTTCGAATCAACTAAGAGCGATCTCTTTAAGATTTCGGAGCAACAAAATTTTTAAACCGAAAACAAATCTCCGAGCGGGAGCAAGTCAGATCGTTAACCTAATACAAAAATTTTAATGTTAGAAAATCCTTAATCTAAAGTTGGGTTTTCACCATCGATAACCTACATTTAGATCCGCAGTGGCAAGAAGCATTTTTCGGATTTTTACGACCTCGCGCAGTAAATAAATCGATCGTGGATGCGCACTTAAAAGCTGTGGCAAAATACAAACACTGGCACCCCGTGCCCTCCGTCCGCGGTCTGACCGTGACGCTCATTAGCTACCATACTCCGAACAGAAAACCAGGACGGCGTCAAAAATTCTTTCCGATAATTGGTGTATTCCTTTTAGGGTCTAGAACCGCCCGGAATGACACCAAAAGTGTTCCTTTTAATTGCAGTCTATTGTATTTGTGATAGTTTTGACACTCTTGACAGTTCAAGGACGGTTTCGGGCGGTTCTAGAGCATAAAAGGAATACACCAATTGAGGATAGTGTTTGGCGCCAGGCGCGTTCACCTTCTATTTGATTGCGCACAAATCCGTTTTTTGCCCATGAAATGTAACTTTTGTTTCGCGCAGGTAATAACATTGACAATCCATCGAGATCAGTGGTTTCCACCAGTTTACAATATGGAATACCTAGCTAAGTAGTAAATATAATATTACTGGCAACATCGCAAGACTTCAGGGATTTTTGTTATTCCAAGAGATGTTTGTGGAATTCGTTTTAATCTTGATCTGTGACTAGGGAATATAATCCCGGGATCCTGGAGCCCAGGATCCTGCCACTTTACAGTCCCGAAATCTTCGGGATTAAATTCCTTTAATTCCGGGATTTTCGGGATCAAAAAATAAATTTAATTATTTTCAAAATAATATTGCATGAAACGAAACGGACTTATATTAGTTTTCCTGTAAACTTATTGAGTTGTCAATGCTAATAAAAATAAAAAGTGAGTAAAAGCAACACTCCGCATCACGCAAGTTATTAGTATTTTGCATTAAAATATATTTATTTTAAGCAGCGTTTCTTACCCTTCTCAGTCCCCGGACCCCTAGAAAGGACCCCACAATTTATTGAAGTACTTACCGCTGCGTGCGTGATCGCTGACATTTATTTATTATTTAAACGGCAATTGTCTAGAAAGTTGCGGCAACTCCAATTTTGACGAAATTTGGTATACGGGGTTTTTTCGGACGCTGATCACAAATCGGATTTTTTTTGGAAACGCTTCGATCTTGAGATATTCGTCATCAAAGTTGAAATTCAAACTATCCTTATTTTAACTATATTCCTCCTTCTTTTTGCACTAAATTCCTGATATAATACTAAATTGGCACACAATATCTCATTTAACATTAAAAAACCCTTTCAAAACCTGTTTTAATTGATTTTATGTCTTTTTTATTAATATAAAAGGTCTGCTTTAAATCAAGTCGCCATGTCTAAAACCATTATACAAATAGGTGTATGCATGGTTGCAGCGTTATAGGACTAAAAAAATTAGAATTTAATGGAAAAATCATGTAAAATAACTAAAAACGAGTTTTTTAGAAATGTTATGTGCCAATTTAGTGTTTATTAAAAATTGTGTGCAAATAGAAGGCAAAATATAGTGAAACTAAGGATAGTTTGAATTTTAATTTTAAAAATGCTTTTTGATTCGTGATCAGCGCCCCAAAAACCCCCGTATACCAAATTTCGTCTAAATCTGAGTTACCGCAAATTTCTAGACAATTACCATTTAAACTTCCATAGATAAGACGGCGGACTCTCTAACAAATGCTTGCGGACCCAAAGGGGTCCGGGGACCACAGGTTAAGAAACGCTGATTTAAAGTACTTTTTGGATATTTTACTTTTTATTATTTATAGGGTCTATTATTGCCTTATGTCTGTTGTATTGTATTACAAATTAAAAATGTTTTAATGCGATCAATTAGAGGTTATGAGAGGGTAGGTCCAATCCAAGAAAGATAAACTTTTTAATAAGGAGCACTCGATTTTTTATATTTGTCCGCAAATATAGGTTATGTTTGTGACGTCACCTTTTTGCCATAATATTTTTTATCTGACAAAATAATCCAATACTTGCATACCATAAAATAAAATCACTAAAAAGCATAAAAAAATTGTATCTTGCCCTTAATAACGATTTAAACGTAAATTCCCTGTAAAAAATATGCAAAGGTCAGTGACCTCTGTTTACAGGTTTTTAAAATTCTCTTTAACTGCATTACTAATAACTACTCATTTTAACTATAAACAGTAAAAACTAAACATATACAAAATGCCAATGACTAAAAAGAAAAAAATAACACCAAACCTTAAAAAAACGTTCCAGTACTATTGTAAACAAAGCATTATAGGAAAAGATTACGTC
>JACEGR010009209.1:0-28822 GCA_014170235.1 Listronotus bonariensis
GAGATTCAAAAATTTGAAAAAACGCCTCACGTAATTTATGGACGCCCCTCTTAATAATTTTATTTGGGAGGGCGGCTCACCTAAGCTCTTCTCACGGGCCCCACTGCTCTAGAATGTGTTTATTATAAATAGGATTTAATTATTGGGCGCTAATAATTTTCATCTGTCAATTTCTCTATGCTTTTCAATTTTATAAAGGAAACCGTAGATATTGCCTAAATTATTTAATCAAAGGAGTATTGCCACATAAACATAAAAATACAATTCGTTCCATACACATTGCCATCGACTGTTTTTGCAAGCGGGATAAAGGATGCGAGAAACCTATAAAATACCGAACGTGGCATGAAAGCGACTGCTAATTATGCGCTTAAAATTAGGTAATAAGTTTAGTCAGAGACGTAGGATGGAGTTTATTCGATCTATTCAACTCATATTTAACTATAGGCTGTCCGTGGATGGGGTTCACAAGACCAAAAATTTGATTTTTCGAAAAGTCATTCTATTTAAAAAAATTTGCTTGTAGAGAAATAGAATTCACGAAGAAAAATATTGATTTTGTATACAGGTATCGCAATAACTTAAAAATCACGAAACCCCTAGTTTCTTTTTAATATTCAAAAGTATTAAAATTTATTAAAATAAATTAACTTATAATTATTTTGGTACCCTGTATCTTACCTATTATAATCTTTTTGAATATAGGTGTCCCAACTTTATTTATACACAAAATAACTTTGCCCTGTACACGATACGAACATAGACATAAAAATAAAAAAATATTTATTCGGATACACTCTTTTTATTGACAGTACTAGTTAATACACAAGTGAAGAAAAGAAATAAAATAAAGTTTTGGTTTCAATTATTTTTAAATAATTCTGTCACTGTCAGAGTGACCAATAATATATCACCATGTAATTAATTACCTTCCATTGTAAAAAGAATATAGGTAAGCTCAGCTATTTAGTTTATTTTAGATACATATTTACTTACTTAACCTAAAAACCAGTCATAATTGGCGTATTGCTGTTTTTTAGTGCAGTGAAGTCAGCGCCGTCTTTCACCTATTAAAGGCCGTGGGCACATTGGAATAATGAGGCCCCTATGAACACAATTTAGCACTATTTCGTCAGAATGGACAAAGAATATACATATTATGCAAAATTTAAGATTTATTTTTATTTCCTTATAGTCACATTAGATAATATAATAAATTTATATTAATGTAATGTATTCTACACTAACTTATTCTTTACATATGCTGATTGAAGAGGTATATTTCTAGATAATTGAGCAAAATCGTTAATCACATCTTTAAAAATCTGTGTTTTTGAGCACATTCTATCGACATTAGCGACAAACTGTTTAGTGTCTCTTGATTGTACTTCCTAATTATTTTTTTTTTTAATTTTGAGAAGAAGCGTTCTTTACTGCAATTAGTTACCTACATGTTTAAAAAGATTTTTGGGCAATTTCTACATTAGGAAAGGTGACTTCAATTTTGTTCTCTTTCAAAAAATGATATATTCTTAGAATACTATAAGAATCTTTAGGTTTACTGATAAGTTAGAGATTTTATTCAGAATTGAGTCCATTGTTGCGATTAGCAATTGACATGAAAAACATACCTATTACTTCGCCATGAAGTAATAAATTTTATTTGTACTTTAAAAAAGTGCTTCGATCGCAATTTCCATTTTGTAGCAAATGCACTTTTCATATAATATTTAAGTGTTTACGAATATTTACTTAAATAGTATATACAGTGAGGATATTAAAAGTCTTCCCCCCACCTTTATCTTTTGAATGGGACAAGATATCGACATCGGGTAAAATTAGGGTAAAAGAGTGTCAATTAAACTACTTTTTGGCATAAAAACGATCCGGTCACGTGGTCTAGTGTCAAGGGGACACTAACAACTTTTTTTTTCAAATGGAAAGAGGGTCATGTAGCACCTAGTTTTAAAGGCCTTTTGATTTTCTATTCATCGCCGTTTTATTTTTTAAAAATTGGCCGATTCGTTCTATAGTTACAAGCATTTGAAGTTTAGCTCCAATTTGTACATACAATGCGGTTTTAAAAGTTCTCTTCCATAACTTTTAAATAGGACAGGATATTGAAGTCGGATTAAAATTTAGATAAAAGGGTAATATTTTAACTATTTTTGGACATGAAAATATTTTCTGTCACGTGGCCTACTGTCAGTGAGGCACTAGCAACTTTTATTTCAAATGGAAAGGGGGTCATGAGCACCTCGTTTTAAAGGCCCTTTAATTCTCTATTCAACGCTATTTTGTTTTTTAAAATCGGTCCAGACAGTTCCAGACTTACAAATCAATTTCTGTTAAAACCGCATTGTTTCTACACTATTTAAGTCAAATTTCAAACGGTTCTAAGTCTGGAACGGCTGTACCGATTTTAAAAAATGAAGTAGCGTTGAAAAAGAAAATTAAAAGACCTTTAAAACGAGGTGCTACATATGACCCCCTTTCCATTAAAATAATGTTGCTAGTGCCCCTTAATACTAGGTTACGTGACAGAAATGATTTTGAGTCCAAAAGTACTTTTAACTCTAAATTAACTCGACCTCCATATCTTTTCCCGTTCAAAAGATAAGGGGAGGAGGACTTTTAATATCCTCACTGTATGTATGACAAATAGAAAATATGTTGGTACTGTGTCAATTGGTTCTAGCTACGCTTCGCTTTTCGCGCTTTATTGGAATGACGCGACTTTAAATAGTGAGTCGTGTAATTTTGATTAAAGACACAAAATAAAGATAATTCAATGATGATTTTCTTTAGCACAGTAAATTTTAACTATACATTATCTACAATTTTTATACATTAACATTTATTAAACGTTGCAATCAATGAGCCTGCTTTTCAGGCAGAAAGTAGAGTAGCTATTTATATTTGGTCATATATTATCTGTGCCTTTAAACCTCTGGTTTGGTAATCGTGCAGGTTCTGGGGACCCCAATCGATCGCCGGGCCCTGGGCACGTGCCCATTGTGCTCAGTGGGAAAGAGGGGTCTGAGTAAAGTAAATGTGTGTCTAAAATGAACTAAATTGCTAACATTACCTTTTAGTTTTTTACAATGGAAGGTAATTAAATACATGTTTTTATATTATTTGTCTCCCTCGTGGCGCAGTGAAAAAGCATTGTTCCTCGAAACCAGAAGTCGTCGGTTCGATACCCGGCGGGGGAGACATATTTAGGTAGTAGTTATTTAAAAATAACGACCGTGGCGGCACTACCGCGTTGTCTAAAAAGTGCTGTGAAATGCAAAATTGTATGTTTCAGTGCTTGGACAACGTTGACGGAACATGGGAAATGATGGGTTAAACATCTAATAACCCGACACCCACGGTATTCTAGTATTTGGGCATTGACAGTGACATAATTGTTTAAAAATTATTAAAACCATAATAATACTTTTTTCACTTTTAATCGTTAATGAGTATATCACCATACTGCTGATATCTCAAAAACCAGCAATAATTGACGTAGATATACATTTTTGATGTAAAATTTAATAGAGAATCAAAATGTTCCATTTAATAAAAAACCTACTTGACACTAAAAATTATGTTTTAGAGACACTTTGTATATTAACTAGTACTGTCAATAAAAAGAGTGTATCCAAAAAAAACATTTTTATTTTAAGTTGATTTTTGTATCTTGTACAGGGGCGAAGCTATTTCGTGTATAAATAGTTGGGACACTCCTGTATGTAGAGGTATATCTATAGGAAATAAGTTATTTCAATTATACAACGATTTCTTAGTTCACTTCGGCCTTTGGCTGCATTCCCCAAAGTTTAAAATTTTTAAGTCTCATATAAACTACATCTTACGCTTCGTGAAATCTTATTAAAAAACAAATTACAAAAAAAATCAATTTTTAATTAAAAAGTGTTTTCCCATCTCTGCGTATCTGACATTAAAATTTCAATTTCCATGCAAAGTAAGAGATGTTGTGTGGATCTAAATACCTCATTACTGTTTGCTGCTCATTTTAGATTAAAAATTAATCAGATATTGATTATTCCTGAAGACTTTTCCGCAATAAATTTACGGGGAACGACATGAGGGAGATAGTAGTTGATGTAACTAATTTCCTTGATATACGACCTAAACTTTTATCATCATGTGACGTAGTTTAATTTTAAAAGGTTTTTTTTTATAGTTTATTTGTTTCCTGAAAGTATAAATTTAAACAAAATATTATTTGACTTTTCTCAAAAATGAAGATATTTATTAAATATTTTTAAAAACTTCAAACGTTTTATACGTGTGAAGGCAGTAAGAATAATAGTGGGTCAACTGACAGGTCATTGCAGACTGAATAAACACCTGGAAACTATGGGCCTGGCAGAAGAAAACCTATGTAGGTTCTGCCAGGAGGAGGAAGAAACCGCAGAACACGTATGGTGCTACTGCGAAGCCCTTTGTCGTCTGCGGTTTGCAAGGATGGGTGAAGAAAACCTAAAGCGGCAAGATATACCAAGGGGCCAGTTTCAAGCTTGTGGAGTCTGATTAAACAGACCGGCTTGGATAGCGTGCTCTAACCTATGGACGGAGGACACACAATAAACCTGAGCAGGTTGCAGTGTTAGAGGATATGCAATCCACCTCCTAATCTAATCTAATCTAATCTAATCTACCGTGTGACAACGAATTACTCTCTAGCAATTTATTTTCTTCAGTGAAACCGTATAGTTTTTAAATTTAGGTATATTATATTGTATCACCGGATGCCAATTTTAGATATAATAGCATCTGTGTAGTACTTCCGGTTTAACCGGACGTGATATAAACTTTGATATAAAAACACCCTGTATATTTCTTTGGATTTGCATTCTACAGGTCATTCCTGATATAAAACCCTCAAATATATCCATAACCCAACCTTTAGGGTTTTGGAGAAAACGGCGTTTGAAAATGTCCAAATGACAGCACAATATGCAGTTTTATGGAAAAACAAATAAACATCACAAAAAATTGAAATGCTTTAAAAGGCTCTTTAAAAGAATGTACCTTTAGAGACCATTATAATACTACTTCCTGTTTAACTGGAACTAGACGACGACACAATATCCATAAAACTATTTATTGTGAGGCCGTTTGGACCTTATCAAACCCCGTTTTCTCTTATATTATAAAAGATAGGTTATGGGTATATTATAGGTTTTATATTAGGAATATCTTAAAGAATTTAAATTTAAAAAAATATATACGGTGTTCCATTAAAAATTCCCAGGGTTATCATATTTAGAAATTCAAATTTCACAGCAGTTTCGGTTAAACAGGATATAGTACTATAATTGTCTCAAAAGGTAGAGTCTTTTTAAAAGAACTATTTTAAGCATTTTAAATCCTAAGAAATATACAGGGTGTTCTATTTAAAATATCAAAGTTTATATCACTTCCGGTTAGCCGGAAGTAATACACAGATGTTATTATATCCTAAATTGGCATCGGGTGATACAATATAATGTCTCTAAATTTGAAAACTATATGTAAGAAAATAAATTACTGGATAGTAATTTCGTTTTCACCAGGTATATCATGAGGATAGTCCCTGGGCCAGTAATGAAATAGACTTTATGACAAAAACACTTTTAAAACCATTTTAGGGGGTTTCTTTTGACCAGTCTACCACGAATATTCATACAGACATAATATATGAAAGCGGCACTTTAACCGAACCTGTCAATGTCAATTGTTTCGGGTGTCGGACTGGGCGAATGCGTCACTTTGTTTTTGGGACAAGTTTACCCAAAATGGTAAGGTTACAGGCACGTAACCCGCCTAGTCCGATATCCAAAACATGTGTTTGATTTTTATGGTTTCATGACTATAGCCCTTACCATCAGGGCCGTATTATCCATTAGGCTGACTCAGGCTACAGCCTAGGGCGCCTTAAAAAGAACACAACGACACAAAAAGTGACGCGTTCGCCCAGTCCGACACCTGAAACATTTGACATTGACAGGCTGGGTGGAAGCGCCGCTTTTATATATGAAGGTATGAATATTCGTGGTAGACTTGTCAATATGAACCCCCTAAAAGGTTTGAAAAGTATTTTTATCATGAAGTGGCCCAGGGACTAAAAGCTATTCTGTTCTTGCAATAATATATTATTATTATAATTAAGAAAACTTTAAAAAACAAATAAATTTATAATAAATTGTTTATTATAAAATAAATATTTTCATTTAGGATATACAGTGAGGTCCTTAAGTCCGTCGCCCCCTTCTAACTCCTGAACCGTTCGGTATATATTCATGAAACTTGAAACAATATTTAATGACCAAGGTCTGCAGTTTTACATATGACAGCTGGGCGCCATATTGCGAAAAAAATTAAAAGGAATGGGTGGGCCTTGTGGCACATCATTTTAAAGCTCTTGACAGGTACTTTACAACTCTAGAAAATAAAGTCAATACCTTCACCTACGACAAAATGGCGGTACTTTTAAAATTACCTCAATACCTGATTTGGATGGCCATATTTCCGAACGTAATTAAGTTAAATGTATCTAATATGGTATTTTTTAAAAGCTCTTTAAAGATCTATTTAATGGTGATATAATATACAGGGTGCGTCATTAATATATATATATATATATATATATATATATATATATATATATACAAAAAAAAAGGGAGAAGGGTAGTCTTGACCGACTAGTTAAACAACAAAATCAGATTAATTATCTTGGGGTATCGGTCCTATAGGAATTGTTGATTTTAATTTATTTATAATTTGGATCAAGGATGTCTCAAGCTTTCTTAGAGATATGATTGTTATTTTAATTTCTAAATTAATAATTTTGGTGTTTAACCTGGTATTGAAGTTTATTACAGTTTGTCCTGTGTGGCCATCTTGATAGTTTAGCAATGTTCCTATATTTTTAGTTCCATCTGTAATATGTTTCGGTGTGATTCCATCCTTTCTGCATTTTAGTAAAAATATCCTTCTGTTCTTAAAAGAAGCTATCTTGTTGTTCGTGGTTGCCCATTGTTTAAAAAGTTTACTGTACTGTATTCCATATTGCGTTTGAATAGTTTGGTAAAACCCCATCCTATTAACAAAAAAAGGGAGAAGGGTAGTCTTGACCGACTAGTTAAACAACAAATCAGATTAATTATCTTGGGGTATCGGTCCCAGGACCGATACCCCAAGATAATTAATCTGATTATATATATATATATATATATATATATATATATATATATATATATATATATATATATATATATATATATATATATGTATATATGTATATATATATATATATATATATATACTTTTTTTGCTTTTGAATTCCTTGGACGCGCATCAAAAATGTAAAAACTTTAAATTAAAAATGTTGAAAACTTTTTACTAAAAATGACTGATAATCTGACTTTCATTACTTTTGAAAAATTATTTGACTGGTAAAAGATTCACCTTTAAGTATCATGACCAGTTTGGAAAATAAAAAAATAGTTTTTGAGCCATATAATAAGTTTTTTTATAGTTTATTGTTTTCTGGAAATATAAATTTAAAAAAATATAAGTATTATTTTGCTTTTTTCAGAAAAAGATATTTAATAAATATTTTAAAAACCTAAACTTAATTTATTAAATATCTTTATTCTGGAAAAACCCAAATAATATTTTGTTTAAATTGAAACATGTTTGTAAGAATAAAACGGGTTTTTAATTTTTTACTTATTTTACTTCAATTTAATGTAATACTTACTGGAGTGGTTCATTTCCGCAGAGTTTTCCTTATTCTTGCCTGCACAAGCAGAATTTTCAATGTAGATGTAGAAAATCCTACCTCGTTTAAGCTCTTAATATTAATTTTAAGTCCTTACCATTTAAAATTGAAGTGTTCTGATTTAAAATTCCCACTTTTTAATGTCTTCTGCTTAGGCACTGTGAATCGTTTTTATAGACCTTATGGCATATTCACGCTTTTTATAAATATTGCATTAGTGTTTTTGTGTAACTCGAAAAATTCTTATTTCAAAAAAGTATTAATATATAATTTCTTACGTTGCCGTTGTGAGCCTTAAAATACCTAGCTGTAAATTTATAAAGTAATGCACGTAGAATTTTTTTGTTGGCAACCCTTTCTTTTTCCTTATTTTTTGCGGTTTGCTCAAAAAATTTGAAAAAAATATTCTGAAAATTATATTTTGACGACCAGCGAACCAGTTAGAGTTGCACAAAAAACTAAAGCAATTTTAAAGAACGTGAAATAAGCCGTAAGGTTCATCAAAACGATTTACAATATGGTAACAAGTGGGTATGCTCTTAGAAATTAGAAAAAAAATAATATTTTTCGTACATTTTAAATGAGATATCTTCAAATTTTGATGATTTTTTTTTTAAATTTTTTAAAAATAATTAATTTTAAGAGCTTAAACTTGGTTGATTTTTTTCTACATGTAGAATGAAATTCTTGCTCGAGCAATCGATAAAAAGAAAAACTTTTGCGGAACCCTAATATTTATTTAGAGTGAGACAAACTTTAGGGGTGATTTTCCATTGAAAATGAGAAAAAAAGTAAAGGTGATAAATTTTAGTATATTGTCAAACATTGTTGATTAACTTTGACATACTATCAGTGAATATTGAAAGCATAGATAACCTACATTTAGATCCGCAGTGGCAAGAAGCATTTTTCGGATTTTTACGACCTCGCGCAGTGGGTGGACGAACATGCGCACTTAAAAGCCGTGGCAAAATACAAACACCGGCACCCCGTACCCTTTGTCCGCGGTCGGACCGTAACGTTCATTAGCTACGGTACTTCGAACAGAAAACCAGGACGCCGGCGCCGTCGACAAATTCTTTCCGATAATGCGGATAGTTTGTTTGGCGCCGAATGCGTTTACCCTCAACTGGCTTGCGCACAAACCGGTTTTTTCGCCCATGAAATGTAACTTTTGTTTCGCGCAGGTTATATCATTGGTAATCCATCGAGATCAGTGATTGAAAGCAAAAAAAAGTTAAACCTCCGGAAAAATACACCCAGCTATGGCCGGAAAAGTACGTTGATTGGCAACGCCTTTTACCTACAGCAATGCTGCATTTTAATGGTAGCAAAACATATTAGAAATACAGTGCGTGTCTAAAGTCAGAACCCCCTCCTAACTTTGTTTAACTAAAATTGTTCGGTCTTTTTTTCATAAAAATTTGAGGACTTTAGTAAGACAACATAAACCAAATTGTAGGCAAGAAATGACAGATATAAATGTTAAACTGAAAATTAGGCTTCATAAGAAAATGGAATAGGAGGTATTGTGGTATATTACTTTGAAGCTCCTGACGAGTACTTTATAACCCCAGAACATAAAGTTATTATTTTTACCTACTGAAAAATGGCGATACTTTAATAATTACTTGAATACCTTATTTGGGTGACCATATTTTAGAAACTAATAAAGTTAAATGTACTTAATATGGTATTTTTCTAAAGCTTTTTTAAAGATCTTTTAATGGTGTTTTTGGTAATAATATACAGGGTGGGGCAAAAAGTACATATTATTTAATGACATACCCTGTATATTATATCACCATTAAAAAGGTATTAAAAATACTTTTTAGGTAAATTTTTTATGTCCATCCAAATCAGCTATTCCGGTAATTATTAAGCAAATTTGTTGTAGGTAAAGATATTATCTTAATAGCTTAGTGACTTAAGGGTCCGATACTTCGGTTTTTGAGTAGAAGCAAATGCTTTATACAGTAAATAAAGTATGTCAACATTAGTAGATTTTTGAACAGACCCACCTCAAAAGTCCTGCTGGCACCCCCCACCCCCCTCAAAGTTGGTTAAGGGATTGATATAGTTTTTTCCTAATATCTTCTAAACGGTAAATGATAAAAACTGATTTTAGTGTCGTTAGATAGAGCACAAAATTCTGCAAAATAGTAATAATTAAAATTGTATTTTTGTTTATTACGTAAGAATCTCCAATATAGAAAAAGTTGGAGGGGAGCATCCACAAGGAATTTTTTACGATATATCTTCCAAACCGTCTACCAAACAAAAAAATATAAGACACAAAAAATTAAGGCCAAAGTTGTCCCTATCGAATGGTGTATAACACTATACTATTTTCTTTTAAATTAAAGCTACCAGTGGCGTACAAAAGTAGCATTACACCAGTATAGTAGGTAGTTAAAAATAGAAAATTTTAATGTTATACTTTTTATTTTATTTTTTTCAGAATATTTCTCTTTCGTTGGTAATATTACCTTATAGTAACACTAAAAATTGTATTTTTGGTGATTTAGTAAAATTCTACAACAAAAAAAATTTTGGAGGGGAGCATCTACACGGCACTTTTACGATATATATTCCAAACCATCCACCAAATAAAAAAATATAGAATACAAAAAATAACGGCCAAAGTTTTCCCTATCGAAAAAAGCTACCAGTGGCGTACAAAAGTAGCACTACACCAGTATAGTACCTAAAAATGTAAATTTTTAATGTTATACTTTTAATTTTTTTTTAATTTTTTTCTTTAGTTTTATTAATTTATAATTATTTCTAATTCTGCATACTAGTAATAATAAATAATCATATTACACGGAAAAAAATTTACCAGTACAAAAATCAAAATCAAGACGTGTGGATTGAGTTTGGTACCGGTAAAAATGTAAGACATATTTCGTGTATCGAAATTGGTAAAAAAATCAATAAAAAGTCTAGCCCTTTCTTTTTTCATCCACTAACCGGTTGCGATACCACCTCCTCCTTTTATGGAAAAGGAAAAAAAGTGTTGGGAAGCTTCGGAATCTTTTCCGAAAGTTACAGCTACTTTTATTGATTTATTGCAGCATTCAAAAAACCTTCATCTCGGCAATTAAGTGTGATCTCAAAATTCGTTGTAACCATTTACGATAAACATTCTGATAGTAGCAACATTGATATTTGTCAAATGCAACTTTTTGCCCAAAAAACCGAACAGTTGAGAATTTACCCCCAACAATGAATGCTTTAGCACTTCACATTAATTAATCAATGCATTTATCAAGCAGGATTTGTTTGGGGTAATCTCTGCCAACCAGTGGTTGAACTTCCATGTCTATCTGAATGGGGATGGATTTTTAGAGAATACTAAATGGACACCACTGTGGACCACTTTAAAAAATGAAAAATATCATCTGATACACTATTAAAATGTAAATGTGGCACAAATTGTAAATGTTTTGAAAAAAAATTTAAATGTACCAGGTTATGTTTGTGTGCGGAATATTTAATCGTCTTTTTGGGAAACTGGTCGCATGGTCCAAAACTAATAAATACAAAACTTTAATTTAATTGGTATTAAAAAGGGCGAGTTAGAAAATTGACAAAAATATTTTTTTTTACTTAACGTGTTTAACTTTAAATTTTGACATAAAATTTAGTTCTCTACAACATTTACCTATACAATTTTGTCCTATTTTTAAAAATAAAGGTACTTTATCCTTGGTCATTTTTCATATTTGTAGTTATAACTTGCCCTTTATATTACCAATTGAAATAAAATTTTGTATTTATTAGTTTTGGACCATGCGACCAGTTTCCCAAAAAGACGATTAAATATTCCAAAATTTTGGTGAATTTATCCTCTTGTAACACCTATCCTGGGACACACTGTATAAGCCATATTTGTTGTTATCTTTATAATAAAAAGTTATTATAATACTGTTGTTATTTATTTAAAAATATGATGAATCAAATTATAAAACAAAAGAAATAAGTAAATAAAATGTAAAGTATAATTATTAATTAATAAATCTAAAGTGAAAAATAATCTTTTAAAATAAATAGAATAACATTAAATATTTCGATTTCTAGGTACTTTACTGGTGTAGTACTAATTTGGTACGCCACTGGTAGCTTTATTTTAAAAGATAATAGTCTAAATGATAACTTTGTGGTTTGTTGTTTATGTTGTTTATTTTTTTGTTAATGGCTTGAAAGATATATGGTAAAAAGTGCCGTATGGATACTCCCCTTCGATTTTTTTTGTTGTAGAGTCTTACCAAAAAAACAAAAATATTATTTTTAATATTACTATTATGCGCAATAAGGTAATATTACCAATTAATTAAAGTGAAAAATATTCTGAAAAAATAAAATAAAAGTATGACATTAAAAATTTCTATTTTTAACTACCTACTATACTGGTGTAGTGCTACTTTGTACGCCACAGGTAGCTTTAATTTAAAAGACAATAATATAATGTTATACACCATTCGATAGGGAAAACTTTGGCCTTAATTTTTGTGTGTACTTTTCTATATTGGAGATTATTACGTAATAAACAAAAATACAATTTTAATTATTACTATTTTGCAGAATTTTGTGCTATATCTAACGACACTAAAATCAGTTTTTTATCATTTACCGTTTAGAAGATATTAGAAAAAAACTATATCAATCCGTTAACCAACTTTGAGGGGGGTGGGGGTGCCAGCAGAACTTTTTGAGGTGGGTCTGTTCAAAAATCTACTAATGTTGACATACTTTATTCACTATATAAAGCATTTGCTTCTACTCAAAACCGAAGTATCGGGCCATTTTTGAACAATAAGTCACTAAGCTATAAAGACTTTTCATTAGAGATCCACCCCTTAAAGATTGTCTGTAGATTTTTGGACACCCTGTATAGAATAAGATGTTTTGGTAACAAGTTGGTAACCGTTTGTAAGATATTAGAGAAAGACTTATAAATGTGGTTAAAATTAAATAATGATTTAGCAAGTAATGCCATTTAGGCGGAAAGCACAATTTAACATGGGTTCCGAATTACACCCAACAAAAATGGTATTTACTGGTAGTCATCCATCCAATTATTAACCATCTCTGAACTACTTGCATTAGCCTGTTGGTAATGTTTTTTTATTTTTGACAAACCACGAAGGCTACAAGCCTAAATACTAACGTACTGTGGGTGTCTTAAGCGGGGTAAGAGAGAGTTTGTTGACACGGGACTTAAATTCTTGAAGATTTGGGGGAAGAAAAGACCTCCGCGGGCAGCAGGTTCCACATTCTAGAAACTCTTCGTTCGGGGCCTGTCCAGTTGGACCGTATAGGAATGCATACGTGCGAAACCACGAGTTTCTCTGTTGGGAACCGTGCGTGGAGGAACTATACTGGACAATTCTTCAGAGCAAAAGCCGTGGAAGTACCTTAAAAAGCGATAAATCCCCCACAGCCCGACGATGGGCAAGAGAAGGAAGCCTTTCTGTAAGTGAAGGATCATTAATGAAACGAATAGCTCTTCTTTGAATAGAATCAATAATGCTTAGGGCTGTGGGGGACGCCATGCCCCAGATATGAGAACAATATTCCAAAGAAGGTCGGATTTGGGACACATAAAGTGTATAAATTAGTGTTGGTAATGTTATTTATTGAGATTTTTATTAAATTGTCAAAATTAAAATTTCAAACATTTTTTATTTCAGGTGGTTCCAAAAGACTACAAAACAATGGCCGCCTTGTCCAAAGCCATCGCGAAGAACGTTCTGTTCTCCCATCTGGACGAGAACGAGCGATCGGACATTTTCGACGCTATGTTTCCCGTCACATTCTTACCCGGAGAGGTGATTATCCAGCAAGGCGACGAGGGTGACAACTTCTATGTTATAGATCTAGGAGAAGTAGAGGTGAGTTTACCTTATAATATATTTTATCTACGACTCTGCGGTAGAGTGACATTTCCTGTAAATATACTTTTCCTACGACCCCTAATGAAAATGACATAAAACGCACTCCTTGATCCTTTAGAAAACGAATAATATCACACGCGTGTTTAAATCTACTTTTCAACACTAGAGTTGAAATAGTTATTTACATTACAAGATGCGAAAGTTTACTTTTGGTGTGAGGTGGTTTTAAATGGCCGAGGCCAAGCCGAGGCTATTTAAAACCTCCGAACACTTGAAAGGCCTTTCGCATCGTGTAATGTATTATATTTTTTCTGCTACTGTTCTATGTATCGCATATGTTAATATTCATTAACATCATGTTTTAATATAAATATCAGATATTTTAAAATTTTACCTGTTAAAAATTAATCCATAGCAACACATTTATTGTTGACATTGTCTCTCATCAGCACTTGTCAGATATTGAATTATTGTTAATTTAGTATAAATCCATTCCCATTTTAAAATGTTAAATGAATATGAAAATGGCATCCAAAAGGCAGCTGACCTTGCGTGTGCCTCACTTCTGCCAGACAAATCTAAAGAGAGGTACCATCAAACATATAAATCGTTTTCTGAATGGCTTGCTACAAAAATGTGGGGCGGATTGACCAGAATGTGATGTTGGCGTATTTTCAAGAAAAATCCGAGTCTTTATCACCACCAACCCTTTGGTCTGTATATGCGTCCGGGGATGCGGACCGAGCAACCATCCAAGTTATGGAATGAATGGTGTGTGAATGAGAAGGAGTAGGGGTCAAGGTACAATAAGCCTTCAGGCTGCAGTGCACCACCTAGGGGGCGGTCGTCGGACCTGGGTGGGATGACCCCGAAAGGGTGAAAAAAAATCAAGATATTTCGGAGTTCAAGAAACTAGTTGCTTTTATTAAAAGGAAAAACGATGGTTATGAAGCAAAAAGTCAAAAAAATTTAAAAAGAAGAAATCATAAAGTTTTTACTTAACGCGCCTGATCAAAGTTACTTAGCAATGAAAGTAAGAGCCATTATGGGAGTGGCTGGGGCATGCCGGACAGACGAAATATACAGAATGAAGCTAAGTGATGTAGAAATAAGAAATGACGTGGCTATAGTAAAAATAGTGGAATCTAAAAATAAAGTTAAAAGAAACTTTGTAGTAACCAACGATGAAGGCTCAGTTCCTTATGTCAGATTTCTTTAGGAATATATTAAGCTGAGACCAAGGAATGCTCTAGATGAGTGCTTATTGTATCGTTATGAAAGAGGTAAATGTGTTAATCAAGTAATTGGAAAGCACACTATTTCAAATGTACCTAAAGAAATTGCGAAGTTTTTGAAGCTTGAAGACATCAGTAGATACACTGGCCATTCTTTTAGAAGAACGTCAACTACGTTCCTTGCCAATGCTTCGGATGTCGATATTTTGGACTTAAAAAGGCATGGAGGTTGGAAGTCTTCTTCTGTTGCGGAGGGATATATTGCTGAATCCTATAGTAATAAGGTGGAAATATCAAAAAGATTTTACACGAAATTCCTACCAATATTTCCTCTAATGAAGTAACAGTGAAAAATATGAATATTAACGTAGTTAGAGGTGATAACGATACCCCAACAACAAATTTAAAAACTGTTAATTCAAGTATTATTCCTCCAATTTCTTTTGCTAATTGCTCAAATTGCACAATTTCTTTTAATGTCAATACCTAACCTAGTTTTTTAAAATATTTTGTACTAAATTAGTTACTTTTTATAAATAAATCCTAATATTTCCCACAAGCATATTTTCTTTTTTTTAATCTCTTACTTTTTTGTCCAGGGGCTGAAAATATTACGTTCGTAGCTAGCAACGCTTAGCAACTAGGTAACACGAAGGTTCTCTTTCGTTATCATTTGCGTTGCTAGGACCACAAAGTTTTCTTATTTATACAGTAGTAGAAAAGTACTTTTCCTACGACCACTTGTGAAAATAGCAAATAGCACACTGATTTCATGCATAGAAAATGCGTTATATCACACTAGTGTTGCAAAGTACTTTACAGCACTAGTGTTGCAAAGTACTTTACAACACTGGTGTGATACATATTATGATGTCATTCTAAAAACTGCTATTGGTTTTGCAAGTGACATATTTATTGTAGTGACAGTAAAAAAACTTATTTATTTACCTTAAACGGTAGAACCCAAATTAGCGAAAATCATCTTATTTTATATTTATTTAAATTTACGAAAAAATAAAAACATAAACAAAAATAGACATAACCACAAAAACAACTTTCACTGACTGGCACAGTGTTGTCAGGTAAGTAGATCAAATTAAAAATCTCCCTTCTACCTTTGAGCACGTACTTTATAGAGGCAGCCTTGCCGCTTGACCGTTCGACCTAAAGCGCCAGAGAAAAAGCTTATAGATCAAATTCCTTTATCTCTTTCTTCGTGTACTCAAACAACTAGTTAAATCTTTTTTTTAATCCCTAATTAAACCTAAGGCTAATACACACTTTATGAATCCACTTTCTTTTATCCATTCACAAATAGAATCAGACCCTTCCGACGTTGCCAAATACTTTCCATATTTTGCATGGTAATTGACGTTTGGTAGTCGTTTTTTCCTTACTTTTAGGACTTTAGGTTATGCATTTACAATTTTCATATTTTTATATTTTTTCTTAAAAATATGAGGAAAAACTGTTATTTTTACTTAATTTTATATGTGATGTTCAGTTTCATTAACTCGTTTTACCAATTTTACCCCACCCAGCACCCCTTTTCACTCCCCGGTCCCGTAAGTTTATTTACTGATATTTTTTAAAAAAGGTTAATATTTTGGATATGCACCACTTACGTTTTATTTAGAAGAGTGTCTTAAATATGTAAGAATCGATAATTTTTAAAAAACACTTATAATAGCAGAAAACCGTATTAAACTATTAGCGTTATTACCTAACAAAACCATACAATTTTTATTAAGTGAGGGCCTTTTTAAATTCCAAAATGATAAAAGTTATATAATGCTTCTAGGTAGGTGATTTTCAATGTAAAAATATTGTCAAAACAGTATAATATAGCAGTGAGGAAAAGTATATATCGCACTAGTGTTGCAAAGTAAATATCACCCTAGTGTTGCAAAGTTCTCAATTGTTTTTTATTTTTTCTGAACAGACAAACTTTAATTTATTTATTTTTTGGTGAATAATTTGTGGTCGTAGGAAAAATAGTGTACAGTACTCGTGTGAAAATGACTTTCTTACACTCGTGGGTTTGTCGCACTCGGCTAACGCCTCGTGCTACAATATTCCCACTCGTGTGAAATTAGTCATTTTCCACACTTGTAATGTAATATACTATTTCAACACTAGTGTTAAAAAGTACATATGACAGATGCAAATATTTGGTTAAAAAGATATTTACTGTATATTTTTAACAAACTGAAGGTTTTGACTTACCAGTGCTAACACACAAATTCTTTTTTCAAATTTTATTGATTCTAATATTATGTTTAAGGGTTTATTTGTTAATAGCTTAGACTATTTACATTTTTATAGACATTATTTTAAGCAAATGCTTTTAATAATAATAGGCAACCCATTAAACAGTGGAAGTGTCTAAAGCTCTAAATGCCAAGTAGGGATCCCAATTTGTAAAATTTCAACCTAACCCCAAAATGCCAGGCTTTTTTTCCTAAATAATGCATACCTTGTTAGAAAAAGGCTAAAATCTAGAAAGCTAAAAATGGAATTGCCATTAAACCAGAGTTGAAATTTAATTTAATCCATTCGAGACTGTAAGTTCTACTTATTATTATTCAGAAATGTACCTATATTTATTTAGTGTTTTGGGTAATTTTCTAGAAACCTGCGGCAACTCCGATTCAAACGAAATTTGGTATACGGGGGTTTTTGAGGCGCTGATCGCGAATCTAAAAGAATTTTTGGCGGAAACGTTTCGTTCTTAAGATATTCATCATCAGACTTAAATTTTAAACTAATCCTATTTTTACAATATTCCCCTTCTTTTTGCACACAATTCTTGATTTAAAGCTAAAGTGGCACAGAATATTTGATTTTTACCGTTTAAAACCCCATTTTTTTTACGTATTTTACATTATTTTTGCATTAAATTGCATAGCTATACTTTGAATCATTTCAATCCCAGTGTGCCATGAAGCCCTATGTGTATGTATGGTTGCCGCGTTATCAAAGAACAGCCACGCAATTTAATTCAAAAATAATGTAAAAACGTAGAAAAACGGGGTTTTAAAAGGTGAAAATCAAATATTGTGTGACACTTTAGCTTTAAATCAAGAATTGTGTGCAAAAAGAAGGGGGAATATAGTGAAAATAAGCTTAGTTCAAATTTGAACTTTGATGATGAATATCTCGAGAACGAAACGTTTCCGCCAAAAAATATTTCAGATTCGTGAGATCAGCACCCCAAAAAACCCCGTATCCCAAATTTCGTTAAAATCGGAGTTGCCGCAGGTTTCTAGAAAATTACCGTGTTTTGTTTAATGATATGGTTTTACGCAATTTGAAAAACTTAAGTATAGAAAAAACAGTGCATGCACTTTTGTAAGTTAACTAAAATAAAATATAAAATACATGCCATTACATACAAGTAAATTATTTTTTTATTTGGATTTTATGGCACTGAAATTAATTTACGTCTAATCTTTTATCAGATTATTTTGTCTGTGTTAAACTTAATGATATAAAAAATTAACTTTGGATTTTTGGTATATAAATATTTTTTAGTCGTAGGAAAAATATTGTACATGACTCGTGCCAAAGTGATTTTCACACTGGTGGTATTGTCAAACTTGGCTATCGCCTGGTGCGACAATATTTCCACTCGTGTGAAATATATCACGTTCGACACTTGTTATGTAATATACTATTTCGTAGCGAGCACTAAACATTTGCGGCAATAAATTAACCATGGCGGCTCCCACTAAAGATATGATTCTGAGTAGTGATCGGTCGATACCGATATAAATATCGGTGTATCGGTATCGTATCGGCATATCGGCAAATGTTGCCGATAATCGGTATCGGCAAAATCTTGCAGATAAATATCGACGTAGTTAAGATTAACTATTTTATTTATTTGTAAGTAAGAACCGCTGATTGCACAAGAAAATTAAAAGGGTTTTGAAATTCTAAATAAACTCTTTCCAAAAATTGGTCATGGTTATTTGAAAAAAAAATGAATGTTTTATGTTGATTTGAAAGATCAAGAAAAAGGGGCTCTTGTGGTTTTTAGGATAATTAGGCGCTAAATTGAAAATATAGAGAAAACAAGTAATGTTAAGTACGTCTTTTACAGTTCAATATGCCTACACAAACCCTACAGTTTGGATTCAATTCATCAAGCCGTTTTCGTTTTGTATTATTCTATCTAATTTTTAAAAAGAATTAAAGGATTTCATTTTTCAGACATTTAAAAAAAAAAATATTATTCTTTTTTATTTTTTTCCCAAATTTTGGCACCTATATTAATGAAAATGATTTTTTATGCATTGTGTTAAACCCGGCGATGCCAGTATTTGACTAAAAATACTTTACAGCGTTGCCTCTGTTGACACTTTCTACTTGTATTCATGAATTCATTTTCTTTAAATCTTTTTGACATCCCACGAAGGCATATGCCTAAATACCAGAGTACCGTGGGTGTCGGGTTATTAGATGTTTATCCCATCGTTTCCCTGTTCTGTCAACGTTGTCCAAGTACTAAAACATGCAGTTATGCATTTCACAGCACCTTTTAGACAACGCGGTAGTGCCACCACGGTCGTTATTTCTAAATAACTACTACTATGTCTCCCCGCTGGAAATCGAACCGGCGACCTCTAGCTTCAAAGATCAAAGCTCTGTCCACTGCGCCACGGGGGAGTCATAAATGAATCGTTAAAGCTTTTTAAAAAGTGCCGATACCGATTTTATATCGGTATTGGCCGATTGTCGGTATCACTAATTCTTTCAGCATATAAAAAACAAATGCGCGTGCGCAAATTGAAAAGTTGCAGCAAGAAAAAAATTGCATGCAAGAAAACTTTTAAACTGTAAAAACAGCTTAAAGCTGTCGCGTGCAGGACTCATGTTTGGTACAATTTTATTTTTAAGTTGGCAGAGGTGACATTAGACTGGAACCATGGTTATTGTTGTTTTAACCTTACAATATTTGAAAAATATTGATTACTTTTGTAACAGATTTAAAATGCCATTGTTGTAAATTAAATGGCGTATGACACGTCGTGCTACTTCAAAATCTTCATGGCCAATTTTTTCCATTTTGTGGAAAGAAGGTGGTTTAAAATATTTGTTTGTGTTTATATTGATAGTAGGAGGTTAAACGCAGCCCGTAGAGTATTAATTTTCCACTTTTTTTTATTTTAGGATTCAAACTAATTTTTAATTAAATAAATAAAGCTTCATTGTCTTGGATGTATTACTTTTTATATTTATGTTTTCCTCCCTACGTTTTTTTACGGACAGAGAAGAACATACTAAAATTAAATTTTAATATTCATTGCATTTAATTAATTATTTAATTTTTTTGTCCAATCCCTACCTGCTAGTTTTTGACATATGTGCGCAAAGTTTGCCTTTCCGCACTCAATCTGACGTTAGAAAGTGTTTGTAATTGGTTGTAAGAGCAACAACAAATAAAAGTCAAAATTGACGTATTTTCTATTATTCCTATTGGAAGGAAGGACTATGGCCTAATTTTTTAATTATTATTCTCAAAAGGTTGAAATTTATAATATTTGGTAGGGAGAGTTAAATTCAACTAAAAAAACGTCACAGGCGTCATACAAGTAAAGAGGGCAATCAACTATTTCTTTCTAATATTTTCGAATAATTTGAAAGCGAGACAGAACACGACGAGCTGATGACGGTGTGGCTTTTTCTTAGTTACATCGTACCATATTAGTAATTTCCATTACGTTGTTGCCCATCGTCGGGCTGTGGGGGATTTATCGCTTTTTTATAGGAACTTCCATGGCTTCTGCTCTGAAGAATTGTCCAGTATAGTTCCTCCACTCGCGGTTCCCAACAGAGAAACTCGTGGTTCCGCGCGTATGCATCCCTATACGGTCCAACTGGACAGGCCCCGAACTTCTCACTTTGTTTGTTCTTTTATCCCTAGAGTTTCTAGATTGTGGAACCTGCTGCCCGCGAAGGTCTTTCCTTCCCCCAAATCTTCAAGTATTTAAGTCCCGTATCAACAAACTCTCTCTTACCTCGCTTAAGACACCCACGGTACGTTAGTATTTAGGCTTTTAGCCTTCGTGGTTTCTCCAAAAACAAAAAAAAACTTTCCAAAAAAATTGTTTTTCTTATTTCAGCCTTGCTTTTTTATTCCCATTGAAAAAAAGGGCCCCACTTTCTCAATTTAACCGACAATGTTATAGTTTTTGTTACTAATTTTTGCTTACACACATTTGGGGGCGCCTATAGCCTGGAGGCCCCGTATCATTGATATGGCTAATACGGCGGTAGCTACGCCTCTGACACTCGTACAAAAAAGATCAATCCGAATACTTAAAGGTTATTAGTCTAACTGCTTTTGCGTGCGGGAAAGTATCACTTTGCGCACTTGTTGGGAAAATAACTATCAGCAGCCTTAAGTAATTGCAAACAATGCCTATTGCTCGGTTTGCAAACTTTACTTGCGCTAAAAATCCAGTTTCCGCACTTATCATACAGTGGTTTTGTACAAATTCTTTGAAAATTCAGTATTTGTTTTCATGAAAGACACTCAAACATGTCGATCGATGCTTTTGGCTGCAGTGTTTTTTGTAGTAAATTCATGTTCACAAAATGGCCCAAAACAAGCCAGGACCACCAACTTTATTTTTTTAACAGAATCGCCTGTTTTTTTGAATTCAAATTAGGTTTCATCTATCTACTAAATGTATCTACTCCTATAATTACAAATTTTCGTGTTTTTTTTTATTTAAAACTCACTCTATTTGGGGCATTCCATAGTGACTGGTGAGACATCGAAAATCCTTCTCTCTTACCGCGGCATACTTAAAGTCAAATTTCAGCTCGGCCATTAAACTTTTAAAAAATAGTTCCTGCTCAGTATAAAATGCATCCTATATACATTTATTATTATAAAGAATTATACTGATTACCTACGTAGAAGCAATTTTTTTTAATTTTGACTTTTGGGATAGGCATTTGTGACTGGTGGGACATATACAAAATGTGTACATGAAATTATTTATTAAGAATACTTTTATATTATTTTATCTTTGGAATAATTATTATGTATGTATTTAACAATTATTTAAAATAAACACTAGAGCTATTTTTTTGGGCACTCCAGGTCATATAAGAAAAACGCACGGACCCGTCAATTTTTGATTTTAGGGAGAAATATTTTTTTGCCACTTTCACTCCCTGAAACGTTAAATGGAAAGAGGGATCGAGTGATAGCTTATCTTGAAGGTCTCTTGATCCTGATTACAACTGTCAAGTTTAAAATATCTGCTAATATTTTCATTGATATGACAGTTTTTTTAAACTTTTAGTCACTTCCGCGTGGAATGCCCCATTTGTAATTGGATAATTTTTATCCTATTTATTATATGCAAATATTTTATTATCACAAAGCAGTATGTAATTATAAAAATAAAAAGCATCAAAGGCGGAGTCGCGAGCGCTCTGGCAGCATAGTCTTTTGTAGCACTTTTTATGTTACAAATTTTCTTTTTACGTACATATTTATAATGTCAAGTTTGCTTTTGTAAGCAAGTTCATGCTTTGAAAACAATTTCAAAAGATTTTTAAAGTAGCTTAAAAGGAAACGAAGAAAATTTAAATTTTTCTCGACAGTTATATTCATGTAACTAAATAACAAAAATGTTTTTTTTTTAAGTTTGCGGATCTCTGCGATAAAGGATCACTTTTCTTTACCGATTTTCTACAAACTGAAAATTGATAGGGCAAAAGGGACCACGGATTTGTGCTCAGACAGCAAAAATTACTCAGAAACCATGGTTCGCATTTAAAACATAGGCTACAATGTTTTTCTTTAGTTTATGGAAAATTCTTAGGGATTTTCTTAAAGATTTTCATCTTTCCTTCAAGTGGTCACCCGGTTTATTTTTTCGTCCTGCACAACCACCCATCAATCTTCGGTAAACCGCAGAAAATTTAATAAATAACATTAATCAATTTTTTTCTTAAAATGTTGTTTTATTATACAAAACTTTTTCTAGGTTTACGTAAACAACGAGCTAGTGGTGACTATTGGCGAAGGGGGTAGTTTTGGCGAACTAGCACTTATTTATGGAACTCCACGTGCTGCCACTGTCAAAGCGAAAACAGATGTAAAATTATGGGGAATTGACAGGTAATCTTTACAATACCTCAGCCTAGACTTCAGTACTTTATAAAAACAGATGAAAATAATTTTGTACCGTTGTAATAACACAGGGTGTTCCGATATGCATGCAACAATTTTCAATGGCATATTCTACGTCAAAAATATGCCCTAGTTCCCGTTATAAATATATGTATATCCGACAACGAATCCTTTTAGAGATACAGGTTGTTAAAACTCTGAGAAAAAAAACATGTTTTATCATAATTTTTTAATGTAAAATATAAAAGAAAAAATTTCAATAACGTCTGTACCATGTTTGCATGAACTATTTTTAAGAAAAAAAAATTATCGTCACTGCTTTTACCTAAAATAAAAATTATTTTTAAAATCCCCATTGAATTGGGAACAAATGTGATCTCTTAACTTTTTCCCGAATGATGCATAGTTGTTAACAATAGAATAAAAACCAGTTTGATGCATGACAAATTTACAAAAATATTGACAAAAATGATAAACATTTAGGACCTTAAATTTTAATTATTTTTGTAAAATTTTATTAAAAAAATTGTCGTGCATTAAAGTGATTTTATTTTTTGTTTGAAAACACTTTATCGTTCGGGAAAAGTCCAGAAGATCAACTTTGTTTCAAATTCAAGGGAAAAATAATTTTGTTTTAAAAACTTCAAACTTCAAACTTATTTATTCATGTCAATATACAATTGTATTTACACACGTCACTTTTAAGGGACAACTTTATTTTGCTGAACATGCCAGACTATGCAGTCACTGCGTATGACAGTTGTTCTTATGTGTTATAATATATTATGTTATAGTACAAGCATATTCAGCACGACAAACCTGCCCAGGGTAAAAATAAAATATAATGAAACTATTTATTTACTACTATTTACTATAAACTATTAACTTGCTAAAAATAAAAAATTTATATATATTTATAAAAAAATACACAATATAAATATTAGCTGCTAAAACATATTTAAAAAAAACAAAACATTTAAAAGTGAGAACAGGCCAAGCATATTTAGCAAGTCAACCCGGCAAGGTAGAGATAAACTATACAAATAATAAAAAAATCACAAATATAGAGAAAATACAGAATAAAATATTAACAGGTAAAATATATAAAACATTTACAACTAAGGACAGAGTCAAACGTTTAATTTAAGTTAAAATATGTTTATACAAATACAAATTTTTAATACACAAAAATACACACTTATAAGTACATACCTAGCAACACTCATTAAAAATCTAATATAGAAGTGCTTAAGAACTCCTGAACAGAGTAAAACGCCCTGCTGATCAAAAACGCCCTTAGCCTTGATTTGAATTCTTCAGGGGCGCCTGTCTTTGATATACAGAAAGCTTATTAAAAATGTGAATGCCGAGATACCCAGGGCCATCCTGACACCTCTTTATTCTCCAGTATCTCGGCACAATGTCCGACCTATGACGAGTGTCGTGGTCGTGTTGAGCGCTGTGAGTTACATACTGGTTAATATGCTTCTTAACATACAGTAGGATTTCCAGAATGAACAGCGATGGAAATGTCAAAATCCCGCTGTCTATGAATGCCTGTCTACAGTCATCCCTATAACCCAAACCACAAACCACCCTGACAGCCCTTCTCTGCAAACCAAAGACCAGTGCAGCACCGCTGCTATGACCCCATGCAACAGCAGCATATGAAATGTGTGAGTGGACAGTAGCAAAGTATGCATCCCTTAGAACTCTGGAAGATACACACTCACTCAGGTTTCTAAGCATAAAGATATTTTTGCTCAGTTTGTTACAGGAGTTGGGTGACATGAGCATCCCAACGCGTTCCACTGTCCAGGCAAACACCCAAAAACCTTACAGGCTCAGTTCTGCTTTCATCCGGTATATCTCTTGTGGAGAAAATCATGTTTTGAGTTTTTTCGCGATTTAGGTGTAGGAAAATGCAGTGGCGTACCATTTTTCACTTGAAAAATATTCCATGCAAATATGGTACAGACGTCAATGGTAATTTTTATTTTTTGTACGACCGGGCGTAAAATTGCATTTACGCCCTAGGGCAAAAAGTATCAAAAACGCCCGCATTTATAAATTTATAAAACAATAATAAAATTAAATAAAGCCCCATTTTTTTTTTGGTAAAACAACCATTTATTTAATAAAACATATGTTAAAAGTTTACTGATTACAATTTGAAACATTAAAAGCTGGTAAATTTTCTTCTAACTACAGAAAATGCTTGTATAATAATTTTAGTCGTACAAAAATATTTTTGCACCTCTGGCCTAAAGCACTTTTACACACACAGCTGATTGTTGCGCTCGCGGAGCTCGGGATACAACTTTTAGCCGCGGGCGTAAAAGTGCTATTTTACGCCCTTGGTACAAAAATAACTATTTACATTAAAAGAAAGGTCTTTCCCTGCTGTTAGGCAATGCACCAAATACCATTTAAATATCTGAAACGGCTAAAAAGTTATGATAAAAAATGTTTTTTCTTATACTCTTAGCACCCTGTATCTCTAAAAGAAAGCAAGCGTGTCGGACTTATGTTTATGTAGAAAACTAGGGCTTATGTTCGACGTAGAATATGCCAATAAAATTTAATTCATGAGAATTTCGGAACACCCTGTATACGAAAAATAAAATAAATGGTGTTAAATGACACAAAGCAGGAGTTTCTTGTCTTAAAAAAGTCTTGTCAGAAAAGAGATTTTTAAGATAAAGGGGCCTCTGCTATGTCATTTTCATTGTATTGTTCCACTAAACAGCAAAGTCAAGTCATGGTCGGCTATTGGCATATTGTCGAACATAAGCCCAGTTTGCATAAACATGAAGTCGGATTACGCTGCTTTAGCAGAGCCTGGGTGTTAAATATAAGAAAAGAGCATTTTTATCATAATTTTAACCGTTCAGATATTTAAATGACATTCTTTAACAGAGAAAGACGCTTTCTTTTTTAATGTAGTAGTTATTTTTGTACCAGAGCGTAAAAATAGCACTTTTACGCCCGCGTATCAGCTGGCATCAGCTGTGTGCTTGCCAGAGAATACAAAAAAATATTTTTGTACATTAAAATTTTATTACCTGGCGATACACAGTTAGAAAATTTTCAGCTTTTAATGTTTCAAACAACATATGTTTATTAAATGGAAATAATTTGTTACCACCAAAAAAAAATGGTACTTCTTAATTTTATTATTGTTTTATAAATATAAATGCGGGCGTTTTTAAATCTTTTGCTAGGGCAATAATGCAATTTTGTCTAAAAATAAAAAATTACCATTAACGTCTGTACCATATTGCATGGAATATTTTCAGAGTGAAAAATGTTGCGCCCACTTCCTACACCCCAAATCGCCAATGATTTTCTCCGCAATACCTGAGATGGCACAGAGGCGGTGTTTGCTGGACGATTAGACGTTGGGATAACGTGTCACTTAACTCTGTAACAGGCTGAGGCAAAAATACAATAACATGTATTTTACAGTGGTGTATCTTCAGGTTCTAAGGGATCATCCGCCGCACTGTCCGCTCACGTTGTTGCATGGTCGCAACGTAGCACGGACTGCAGAGAAAGGCGATGATTTATGAATGACTGTAGACAATTCTAGTTTTAATCCATTTCCATCGCTGTTCTGGAAATCTACTGTATGTTAAAGCATAACCAGTAATATGGCGCACAGCATAAGTCATAGGTCGGACACATTGACTCTTACATCAGAGATGGATGACACTGGCCGCTTTCTGTATATCAAAGACAGGCATCCTGAAGAATTCAGAGCAAGAAATCGACATTCCTACTGTTATGTAAACTTATAGGTGCAATGAGTGTTGCTAGTATGTACTTATAAAGTGTGTATTTGATGACATTAAAAAATTTGTATTCCATATAGCATATTTTAACCCAAGTCAGCGCTGACCTGATCACTTAGTTGTAAATGTTTTTATATTTTACCTGTTAATATTTATTCTGTATTTTCTCTATATTTGTGATTTTTAATTATTTGTATGGTTTGTCTACCTTACCGAGAATTCAAACAATGCGGCCTGTTCTGGCTTTAAATGTTTTGTTTTTATATTTATATTGATAATATTTTATAAATATATAAATTTTTATTTTTAACGAGTTAACTGGTTTATAGTAAATAGTAGTAAATAAATAGTTTCATTATATTATTTTATAGACAGGCTGGGCTGTCTTGTGCTATAACATAATATATTATAACACATAAAACTGTCATACGGCGACACCAACGTGTTCAACAAATGGATTGTCCCTTAAAGGCGACGTGTGTAAATACAATTATATGACCCGAGCATGATAAATAAGTTTGAGAAGTTTATTTTAAAACAAGAGTATTTTTTCCTTGAATTTGAAACAAAGTTGATCTCTGGACTTTTCCCGAACGATAAAGAGTCTTCAAACAAAATAAAAATCTGCTTTTTAATGCGACAATTTTTAATAAAATTTTACAAAAATATTAAGATTTACAGATGTGTCATTTTGTCAATATTTTATGAAATTGTCGTGCGCTCAAACCAGTTTTGTCTGTGATCGGAAAGATCAGAGTCACATTTGTTCCCAGGCAAAGAGTAATTTTTTGACACAGGTAAACAGTGACATTATTTTTTTTCTTAAAAAACTCGTAAAGCATGTACAGTGAATGATAATTTTCTTTGCTATTTACATTAAGTATGATAAAACATGTTTTCTCGAAATTTGCAACTGTATATAAAGAAAATTCGTTGTCGAGATATACGCTATATTTACCAACTGGGCATATTTTGACGTAAATATGCCGTGAAAAACGTTATGCTATCAGAGGCTGCCTGACATTTGACTTGACTACAAACATAAGTACTGAAGTCTAGACACGGTGCATTAGTACCTATTTCTGTTTCGCACGTCACGATGAGTTCCGCAAACCAAGTAGTTCTTCCCCCTTCGCCAATGTCGTTGTAAACCTGAAAGAAGTTTTGTATAATAAAACGGCATTTTAAGAAAAAATTGATTAATGTTATTTGTCAAATTTTCTGCGGTTTACCGAATTGATAGTGTGCTGGGATGGTAACCTTGAAGAAGATGAAAATCTTTAAGAAAATCTAGGGCTACATCCATAAACAAGAAAAACATTGGCAACCTATGTTTGATATGAGACTCTGGTATTTATGTCTGAGCTTACTGGAAATCCGTGTCCCACTTATCCTAGGTTGTGAGCTCGGTAAAGTGATCGCTCTGAGATCAGGCAAAACATTTTGTTGTTTGAACCACGTGAACCTAACTGTCGAAGAGCAAATTCGTTTCCTTTTACAAGCTAAGCACCAAAAATCTTTGAAACAATTTTCAAGCACATGTACCTAGCTGAAACTTATTATATTGCGTAAAAAAATTTAAGAAATGCTACAACGACTATGTATTCTTTTATTTTATAATTATGCTGCTTTGTGATAATAGAAATGTTTATATAACCTAAATGGGATAAAAGTACATCGAATTACAAATAGCAATGACTAAAAGTTTAAAGAAAAAAACTGTCATATCAATAAAGTATTAGCGAATGTACAAGCGACGGATATGTGGATCAGAAGACCTTCAACGTCGCTCGGTCATTTAACCGAAGGTAATTGACATACAAAATCAAGGGTGAGTCCCGTAAAGTTTTCTTGCTGTGAAAAACTAGCTCTGTCTTTATTTTTAAATAATTGTTAGAAACATACATAATTATTCCAAAGGTATAAAATAATATAAAAGTATTCTTAACAAACAA
>JACEGR010009210.1:0-28818 GCA_014170235.1 Listronotus bonariensis
CAGACCATTTAGAGATGCCGTATGGTAAAATAAAAGTTGTACAAAAATATTTTTCTTTAGTTAAATCAAGACATAGATAAAAGCTTACCTCATGTTTTAAGAAAGAAATCACTTAACCTAAAGAAAACTGTCAGAGTGTACAACAGAAAGGTAAAAATTAATTTAAGTTGGCACTACATAAAAGAACACCAAATTGCAATCTACTGTTCCAATTCTAAACGTGTCATCGCTTGTCAAACGGCCACACATTGACCTTGAGTAAGATCGATAAACTCATTGTTGATACGATTAACCCAGGATTTTTTTAAATTTTTAAAAAATGTTAAGTGCGATGAAAAATGGTATAAATGAAGTTTGTGATCGTTTTCATCTTTAGGAAAGATTCTTTGCCCATGATAAACACACGCAAGGAAACCAAGATTCAATTAAAAAAATATGTATGTGAGGCAAGCAGGCTGGCATATGATACTTATAAATTGTATTATTTTATTAATAGAAAATGTTTTTGTTGTAAGCTGCAGTAATGGTTTAAATAAATATTTATTAGTTACCAGGTCGTGCCAGTTCAAAAAAGTTCATCGATCAATTTTAGCCAATGCGTGGCAACCAGACGGTCTCGAGCAACGGCGTTTTCTTGTTTGGGCACCTTATAGAAATTTCCACCTGACCTGACCCTTTTTTCTGGTTTGGTCCCTGAACAAAATGTATAATTATTTTTTGTTTGGTACTCTAAAAGTGTGCATATAATTTAAAAATATAGACAGAGTATATTCATTCCAAGTTTATATGTAAAACTCTCTAAATCGAAGTGTCAGTACTGTTAGTTCTAGTTAGTTATTTTTAATTCTCTTAATTAAATCCAAGACACTTTATAATTTATAAATCCACTTAAGAATTATATTCTCAACTTTAGGATACCAAACAAGAAGAAATAATTATTTATTTTTGTCAAAGTGACCAAACCGAGAAAAAGGGTCAGGTCTGGTAAAATGTTTTATTGGGTCCCCAAACAAGAAGTTTTTAAACCAGAATAAACACAAAACCAAAAACGATGCGTCACCCTGTCAGGAAATGTTTACATGTCAGCATTCTTTGTCTAATCTCTACTTGCTTGTGCTTTAACACACTAGAAGTCATAGTGACTTTTGTTAACATTGATAACACGAAAACTCTTAACCTCACCCTCACATCTGTCAATATTTGATGCAACACATTGTAAAAATGATAGCCCAAACAAGTCAAAAATATTGATGTATTATTATTAATAAAAAAGTTTCCACTTACTGATTTTTTGGCACGAATTTTCCATTTTAAATCAGAAAGAGGACACATTTGTGATATATTACAAAACACAAATTCAGCTTTATCGCGTAGTTTTTCTATAAAATGGAAGATCGGGGTGGTAGACACCAGTAACTGGCGAAACAATTATAGGGGTGACTTAGCCAAACCAAATTAAAACAAAAAAAAAATCCTAAAAACCACAAATTAAAAAAATATGACTAAAATTAAATGCTAAAATATATTAATCTATACATATATATATATATATATATATATATATATATATATATATATATATATATATATATATATATATATATATATATATATATATATATATATATACATATATATATATATATATATATATATATATATATATATATATATATATGTTGTGTGCCAAAATCTCACTGTCTTGGTGTATAATACAAAAATATTTTAACTACCCCTTTTAAGACAGTTAAAAGAAAAACGTCCTGCTTTTTCTATGCTATCCACCACGACTCTTCCCCAGACCGGTTTCGCTCTGCCTTACAGGAACCTCAGTGAGGCTGTATCGAGTCGTGGTGAATAGCATAGGAAACCTGCGTCTACTTAGTGGGACAAGTTTCAGTTGTCCAGCGGTAGGATATTAATCCCTGCCGCTGATGCCCTACTGGGAAATCGCATTCAGTAAAATACGAGCATCACCTGTAGCGGGTGGCTATGCATGTTAAAGCAAAAAGGAAAAATTCCCACTGTCTTTGGCGTATAATACAAAAATTCTTTAGACAGTTAAACGGCAGGATTTAATATCCTACCGCTGACAACGAAACTGGTCTACCGGTAAACGTTGGTTCTATGTGCGATCACCACGACTCGACATAGCCTCATAGAGCCGTGGTGGATATGATAGAAAGCAGGACGTTTTCTTTAACTGTCTTTAAAGAAAGTAAAATATTTTGTATACACCAAGACAGTAGGAATTTTTCCTTTTTACTTAATATATATATATATATATATATATATATATATATATATATATATATATATATATATATATATATATATATATATATATATTCTTATCCTATATCCCATGTATACTTAAAAATATGTTATTGTACCACTTTACTGACTTCATAGCATTTATTAACGTTTTAAAAACATAACTAAAATGTTTGACGTTTTCTTAATGTGTCGGCGAATGATATATTTCATTTTAGGGCTTTATTTTCATGCCATTTAATTTAAAATTTGATTTAATAATATTTGCCTAGATTTTTAAAATTTAAAATTAACCAAATTACCTAGGCTTTATTTAAAAATTGATCAGAAATAAAGCAAAGTGCACATATAATGTCATTTAGAGTGTTAGAAATTAAATATGGTAAAATATTCTAAAATATATCTTAAATATATTTTTTTTTATGTAAAGTTTGTAGCAATGTTTTACGCACATTATATTTAATATGTAAATTGTTTAGTTCAAAATATTTGCTTCATTCCGGGATCTAGAATATAGACGCATTCAATTTAATCACTGAATTTGCGCTGTAGTTTCAAGATAGTACTTATACAATGCATTAAATGAGACGAAATATACAGCGCTGCAGTTAAAAACAAATGCTTATTTGCCAAAGTTGCCAGGCCTTTAATATACACTAGCAAAAAAAATGTTATTCAAAAATCCAAATACTGTTCAATATCGTAATTAAAACTTCAAAAAATATATTTGTCTTGGGTATTACAAATTCACAACTTTTACCAATCAAATGGGTGCTGTCATTATCAGACAACACAAGAGTCGGAATTTTTCCGTTAAATACTGAAAGAATATGGACATTTGACATAATCATTGAATTTACTTAACGTCATACCATCATTCATTATTTTTAAAAATGTATTTGTAAACAGTTGTGTTACTCAGACATTTATTACAATATGTAACAATGCTTAAGACTTAAATGACCTATACAACTGTTAGTTGCAACAATATAATAGATCAGGCGAAGAGCAAGAGCAGCAGTATGGGTCTAAAATTTAAAAATAAATTAAATAAAATATTTAAGCTGTTGAAAATCAGCCAAGGGATTTCTTAGCCATGAATAAAAACTATTTTTTCCAAAACTTAATACTTGTATTCGAAATGAAGCTTCAAACATACATACGCATAGACTTTTCTATTTTCATAGCCTCTATCGTCTATTAAATTCTTCCAAAACACCCGTATAATGAAAGAGTCAGTTTTTGTTGATTTCCTGTACAAAAAAACATCACAGATAGTACCAATTTAAATTTCCAGATATCACATCAAAAATTCACGTTATCGTCATTTTAGATAATGGTTCGTGCCTGCGGCCAGCACTGGTCGAAAAATGTCCAGGTACTGACGAAAGCTGATACTGATCAAATTTGCACCAAACAACACTGAATATAAAACGAACAATAGCCATGATTTCGTGCAATTTTTTGTCTTACTTCTTTGCTTGACCCATACTAGTAGAAATGGTTACTTTCATCATCAAAGCGGTTATCAGCAACTAGAAATAAGGTGAAATTGAAATGGTAAAATACAGCGTTTTGGAAGATATTGGTAAAGGTGTCATTTATCATTTTTCTTAGTAGTACTTAATAATGAAGTCAGAACAAAATAGCAAAACGTCTAGAGATATTGATATTACTTACAATGACCCATACCAAATGCGAAAAATATTACGGAATCTCCGGGATTTGTAATTTCAGCATTCGTGTTCATCGACCTCATACCATGAACATCTGATTATTTTCAAAATCATTTGCGCCATGTCATCTAGACGAAATGGGCTTTGCTGTGAAACCGCAGTTGCAATATTTTTATTCTCAAAGTTACTCATTGCGGTGCTAAAAAGAGTTTGAACTTGGCGGCATCGACCGTAATATAAGCTGCTACAGGACATGTTATCAACACGATAAGTTTGAAATTTCGGCATATTTGTAACCACCAGCAGCAGCCGGCAACGCGCTTCAAGATCGAAGATGACGACAGTGACGTTGACTTCCCTAAGTTACAGACAAAGACGTCCCGTTAATGACGTCATAATGCCATTTATCGTAATTGACGCAGTTGCAAATGATACGATATTTACTTTGAAAATTGAAATAGAAAAATGCCTACCGCACGCAATTTCACCGTAAGGTCGCATTTTCGTGATCACGTCTTCTAATTGCCGCCCATTTTTCGGTTGGTCTCGACACAAATCAGCATGTCACATGCCGGCGGGTTGCACGCCACAGATTTTTGCAGCATAGACGCCGAAAGACGCTTAACGACGTCAAAAACACGTTAGTAAATGACGTTAAATGACGTCGCATTTTGGTCTGATGATCTTACGACCAGAAATGACTAAAATGACGTCATCATGACGTCAGGTTGTTGCCAGTAATTGAAAATATTTCATTTCCATATTTCATAGCAGTGCCGTTAAATATATTTGTCAGAACACATCGCGCTAAAATATTTTTCGGTCAATGTATATTTTTAAAAATTTATAATAATTTTCAAAATATTCGTATCTTCTTGAAAAATTTCCGAAAATAAATTCCAGAACCGCGGTACACCAAATACGCTTCGCTACACCGCGCAATGAAAGGTTACTTTCCGAATGTTGCCTGTTTTTGGTCCGAAGAACTGAAAACAATTCATTTCAATCATCATATTGATAACATACCATTCAGCTTCACTCTTCTTCTTGAAACACCTGATTTTTCGTGACACGATTTTAAAAACTTCAATTTTTCCAGGTAATCAGCGGTTGCCGAGATACGGTTAAAGACAAACGATCCTTTTCATTTTAAGTTCAATAGTTCAGTGGAATGTATCGAACTTTTAAACAAGCAAATTAAAGCTGAATAAACAAGTTATTTGACCCATATAGCAAACACTGTTTTCAGTTCGTACACTGTAAAGAATGAAAAGTAATCGTTTTCGGCATTCAGAGTACGCAAATAATGCCGTTTCAGTATCAGCAACATGATGGTCAGGGAATTTTAAGCTCGCGCCATAGTTCGCGAGCAATGGTGCCGGGTTCAGAGACCCGTGTCAAAAAAATGAACAATATCAACACATATTTTAGTAAAGAAACAACATTTTTTTATAACTAAAAATTTTGTTAATAAAAATTACATACCAGTACTTTCATTCAAACATAATACTCAAAATAGTGATTGTCAGATATTAACACATATATCATAACAAAACTCGACTTAGGTATTAACAAAGTTTTTAGATACTATCAAAAAGCCGGGATCACGCCGCGCCACAACACGGAGACACCAGCTTTCGAAGATTTGGCGCTTCAGCAAAACTTAAATTCGACATTTTCCCTTTTGGCAATAATATCGCTTTATTCTTTTGCAGCTCGTTCCGCTGTTCTGTTTTTAATATTTTCAGAAGGCTCAAAACATCTGGATTATCTAACGGAAATTTTCATGACGCAGTCTTCTGTTCTGCTTCATAACTCAATATTAAAAGAAGTGTAACCAAATATTTTATATAACAAAATTGTCTGTTCTCAAAATAGAATTTTGCAGTTTAATTATTTTACCAGCAACTACTAGAAGACTCTAAACTTCACACCCCAAACAATGTCTCGATAGTATCAGCAGGTGCCGGGCTCACAGACTTTCTGCGTGGAATATAAATCAACTCCGTACTCATTTAGACTCATTGCAGTTAACCGAACATGTTATCGAATGGCTGGAACGAAAGCTCTTCTCGAGGTTCAAACATTTGCCGGGTCTCAGAGACTCCGGCGCCCTGGTTGAAAGAAAGCCAGTCGCTTATCAAAGTAATGACTAAAATAAAATACGTTGAAAACGGTCGTGGGCCTCCGGAGTTCTTTATTAAGCGGTCCACAAATAAATAAAAATAATTTAGAAAATGTCACCACTGCCAGCTCAAATGCACAATTTATTTACTTTAAGTATATTTGTTGTTATTTTGTTTCAACTGCGTTAAAACCCAGGTCAAAAATGTTTTTATAGTATTTTAGTTTAAACTGTAATAATTAAAAATTAAAATAAACAAAAATAACAAATACGAAAATAGATTTAAACTTAGCGTAACTTATTTGCTGACAAACAAAAATTAACATCGAAATTGAGCAGTTTAACAACTGTAAACTTGATATGTTTAATATTACCTCAGTGTTGTTTTCGTTTAAAAAGCCACTGTCAGCAGCAAGGAAAACTCGATACTGTTAAATGGAATATATTTGCAAGAGATCGTCCATATTTCAACAAATGTTATTTTCATTGTCTTAAATTTGCTTTTATCATAACAGGTCTTTTAATATTTCGTTGGTCACGTTGGTGGTTTCAGCCGCAATAGATCACGCCGGCATCTTGATACGCAAAGACACTTTGTAATATTGTCCATTCTTAAAATGTAACTTACTTAAAATAAATGTAAATGAGCTTTTGCAGGATGAAAGAATTTATTGACTTCTGTAACATCCAATAGCATTACAGGGAAAGTATTTGTAAAAAATTGCATTTATTACAGCAACAAAGTGTTATACTGTTATTTCCTCCAGTAAAAGACATTAAATGTTGTGTATAACTTATAGTTTAGTTAAATGATTTTTTGAGCTTTGTATGTAGAAAACTGTCACCATAGGACTCTCCACCGTTGGCAGTTACTTGGGGCCAAGAATTTGTTATTTTTAAACAACTATAGATTGTGAATAGACAGGAGGCTTGTAATTCTCTAACACTGTACTGAAAGCTCGTTGTTCTTCATCCGTTAGGAGATAATATCAGCCGGTCTTTTGGTCAGACCTTGAAAATGGCCCTTTAAATGCTCGTTGCCTTAGGTTTTTCCGCCTTATCAATGACTCGCAATACATTCATATGCCTTCGCAGTTTCTTATTTTCTTCCTGACATAGTCCTCGCATAGGTTTCGCCAGGCCTATTGTTTCCAGGCGTTTCACCAGTCTAAAAGCGACCTCGTTAGTCCACACTTACGTCTTCGGTCAGTACCAGAAGATCTTCGTAATTCCGGCGAAGCGCACTTTCGCTCGACGCCGTATCCCGGCATTCACCGTCCGATTGTCCATGTCTACGATCAATAGCATTCCGCTTGGCATGACGGAACAAATATCAGGTGCTCTGGGCTCGTTCGTACTCTCTGCGGCGTATTAGTATTGGCTTCCTCATTGCCCTGGTTGCCCTTCATGCCGGTATCATTATCGTTGCCAGCCAGCCTGACGTACATCTTTTCAGGGCGGCAACAGAATCCGCACAAGCTAGATGCCGTATTTAGCCTATCCGAATAAATTACCATGGTTTTACTCCATGGGTTCTTCTGGCGACTTTCCATCACACATGCAGCCGCAATTCACACGAAGTCCGACTGCAAGGCGCCATTCGAGGCATCAATGCCTATTGTCCGGTTTCCGTTCTCCATGACGTCTCGACTACCCAACCATTTCTGGACATTTCAGACAAACGGAATGATCTGCCCAGCCCTCTGCCTGGTACTGGGCTGGTGCAGCCTGTTTGTCAGTGGGTCACCAAAAGGCGTTTATTATCGCGAGTTGACTTGTCCTCTCCACAGTCTTTATTGCATGATTCTTGGTTCAAGAAGGCGGTAGAAGTTGCAGCACTCCAGAGGTGCAGCAAACGACACAGTCTCGCAATAGTCAGTTCTGCTGCCATTTGCAAGGTCTCGTGTAACCTGAAGAAACCGCATTTGCATCTAGCTCAGGTCTATTTTTGCCTCTGTGACCTCAGGCGTGGTCCTTGTTACTTCGGTCGTAATGACTACTTACTCCTTTAGCCTTCCCACTGTTAGTTCCACCTTCTAGTGTCCTTCAGAGAGGGACGGTTGTCTATAAGGACTTTCATATGATTGACCGAGTCCCCTCCGTACCATCAACGATTTCAGAAAAGTTCGGTTTCGTCTTCGATATGTACTGAATGAAAATAGGTTCATCTGCATACCTCAGGCAGTTGTAAATTTTTCACCAGTCAGCAGTTAAGAAGTGCTCATCAGTCAGAAAAAGATACTGTGACTCCTCCCACTTTGCCTCACACATATTGGCTTTGAGCTTCTCTGATGGTCTCCACCATGCCAGCGCCAGAAAAGAATAAACCGATTGGTCTATGCCAAGGTCTCTGTCTAAGTGATTTCATCCGCGTTCTCGGTCAAAGCCATATTTGAGCAAATGTTAATTGATGAGCGGCATTAAGATAACCCGCCTTGCATAAACATTGAACATCTGTAACGGAAGCTTGTTACGAAATTGTTCAAGACCTTATACCGGATCAGGTTATTAACATCAACAACAACAGTGGCCCAAATCATACTCCTGTTACATTTTTTAAAGAAATGAATTTCCAAGAATACTTATAAAAGATAATAATAGACAATGAAGCCACCTCTATATCAGAAAAAGGAAGATATATACTCTGTAAAACACGAGGCGTCAGTAAAAATGCATCTCTCACAGCTTTGTTTGCTGTTCTCTGTGCCAGTAAAATATGGATGCCAACCCTGCTTTGATAACAAGAAATACCTTGTTGTAAACTTAAAAATACAATATAGTTTCTAGATAAGAAGTCTTGCACAAATTAAATACTTTAATCAAATATGTCATACTTTGTAATAAAGTCGTATCCTGTTAATTTTGACGAATCCATGGAAGAAATAATTTCACTGTGCTCTCTTCATATTTGGCGCCTGTTCGAGAAAATTGCGTGTGTCTATTTAAAAACAAGCGTTATATGACCCTTTTTCATTCTCATACCATATACTTACTCATCCAAAGATAGCAGGAAATTTTAATACTACTTCGTTTAGGTAAAGAAATTTTGGCATAAATAATAGTCATTCTTTCATTTTTCAAAATTAATACCAAACTTTTGTAACAGAAAACGACACTCTAACAGAGTTAAACGATTTAAAATCGATTGCCAGAAATTGCTTCTGAATTCAGCAACATACCATTTCATAAAGTTAAGTACACGACTGGTGAACAAAATGCAACCGAATAGACCTTTGCGTTGGTCAGCCTGTAGCCCATTCAAATGATGAATAAGGCTCAAAATGGTGTTACACATTTGTCTCAATACTGTGTGTCAGTCTATTCTGGGAACAGCATAACCAAAAAGAAAATGCCTAATGCTGGTAGATGTCCTTACATATGTCACATACGCTATAATGAAAAAAACTTGTTATAAATATAAGAGAGGTTAAATCAATTATTATTTTTATTGAATGAAAAAACTGCGAATTATAGGTTAAAAGTTACCTGTATATACCACGTTTGTGCATAGTATTGAAATACGGTGATTTTTCAGAAATGAAGTAGTGATTTCTGAATCACTGCGGTTTTAAACAGTGATTCAACACGTGCGCACATGTATTTGGTACGGAAATAGAAATAGAAAAACCGCTAACGAATACGAATATATGGTTTCATTGACATGCAGCATAATATTTATTGATTTTATAAAAATAAATATTATACTGCAAATTAAATTAACAATACAATACGAGATCTAAACTTTTGAGCTCCTAACTCAAATAATCAGTTTTATATAAGTTGTAACAACAACAAGCAATGTGATATATAACAATATTATTGTGTAAAAATAATACCAAGTTTGTAGTTAATTCATTACCTACTTTCAAAATAAAAACACATTTTTTATTATTTGAACCATTTTAATATTTTTAACTTAAATTCAATACAAAATTTAAATATAAAATAAAAACTTTTTAAAGCAAGGCGAAAACGCATAATAAAGAAATAAAGATTTTAAATTCTTTAAATATATAGAAATAAAACAAAATGTATCTTTCTTTTTCCCACAAAATAAAAAATTAGCATTAAGAAAGATTAGTTTTTCAGCTTTGTTTGCACTCATTGTATTTCTACGGTCAGTTAATATTAACCCGGCTTTGGAAAACAGTCTTCACATGGGCTTGGCGGTGCCCGCCCCTCCACGTCTAAACAATATAAATATCATATCAGCGTTAAATCTGGTTTCTTCACATATTACTTTTTTAATAATTCATAGGTATATCATATTCATGCCCAGGATTTTCCGTACACCGGTGAAATATCGCGGTTATTGATATATCGCCAAACACTACGCCATCAGCGATCATCCGTGCGTGTCGTGTCGTGCCAATTACAGTATTCAGCTTCAATCACTGATCACTGTATTTCGCAAGAATTAAATCGCCGGCAGCGCCGGTGATTTTCCACACCGGTGAAATATCGCGGTTATTGATATATCGCCAAACAGCGCAGCTATCAGCGATCATCAATGCGTGTCATTCTGCCGATTGCAGTATTCGCTTTAATCACTGATCGTTCTGCAAGAATGAAATCACTGGCAGCGCCAGTGATTTCCATACACCGGTGAAATATCGCGGTTATGTGACTATATCGCCAGAACACTAGCCATCAGCGATCATCAATGCGTGTCGTGTCGATGCCGATTGAGTATTCGCTTCAATCACTGATCACCGTATTTGCAAAAATAAATCACTGGCAGCGCCAGTGATTTTCTATTCACCGGTGAAATATCGCGATTATTTCCGAGTACCGCAATAAAGATTATTAAAATTATCTGCTTTTAATGCAAGAATAAAACTTCGAAACTTTTTAAGTAATCTAAAACTTTTTAAATGCAAACAATACACAACTTTTAGTATTAAAAATAGCTCTTTTGGTTTGTAATTATCTTTACAGCAACTTTATTCGCCATCAAAGTTACTGAAGTTGCTTAAAACTTTAACTTTAATTTTGTTCTTTATAATCTTTGTTTGCCAAAAGAGCTTCGACTTAAAACCCACTTAAATTACACTTACGCCAACTTTGAAACACCTTAACGTACCTTCTTTTGTTTCATTATAATTAATTAACAATAGTAACAGTTAATGGTACATTATCTTTTTATTATTACCATTGATGAAGTATCCAGAGAATTGCATAGTTAAGGTTTTCGTTTTCGTTAATATTAGTCGGAATGCTTATCAGTCCAACATATTTGTGTTAAAAACTTGGTACGCAACACAGATATGTGCAAGAAGACGCCAATCTTCTGAAGGAAATACTTATTACACTAAAAAGAAAAGTGTAATTAAATTTTAGAAGCATATTAAAATGAACCAAATTGCACTATTAAGGCATTACAACGGAAGAGAAGCCTTTTGTGTTTTAGAAAAAAGATGTCTGTTCGACAGCTAGATTAAAATACTTAAAAAAGGCCCAGAAGTGGAAAATATATTGTTAAAGTAGGGTTGTTAATAAGTCAATGTATAATTTTATGGATAAAAAATGGTGCTTAATGATTTGAAAGGGTGGTTTTTAGCCATGGGAACAGTAAGGCTCTGACTATACAGGGTGTTTCTTAAAGACATGCTTATATTTAAGGGGGTAATTCTTTGACTTATTTAAAGAGAAAAACGTTTTATGGACATATGTCCTAAACTTTAAGATAGAGAGTGTTAAAATAAAAAAAATCTATTTTTTAAATATCCCAACTATCCTTTACCAAATTTAATTTTAATTTTGCAATATTAAGGGTAATTTTTAACTAACTTTTAATAAGTCCGTACGTCTCGACAGGCAACTAAGTGATTATTTATAACAAAAAAACGGTACGCCACTGACATTGTAAATGTGCGTAAAATCTTTGTGTTTTCTTAGAATAATCAAATAAAGATACAGCTTTTGTGTTTCCTAATTTCTTTTCCGTATTATGTTTAGTTTAAGAGAAAAAAATAAAATTCACTTAATTGCATATTTTTAGACCATAAAAGCATTGCAAAAATCTTTTTTTAATTAGGTTTTATAATTTTTATTAGCAAGTTTGTAACAAAAATAGTAAATACTTATTTAAATAAGGATTATATTTAGTATAACAGTTTTTACTAAAATCAGTGTTTTCGAAATTTTTTATTTATTGAAAATATTTACTTATACACTCTCAGATTTATTTGGTATAATAAAATACTTTTAAATATGAAAACCGATAAGAGCTGCATAAATAATATATTCGTATTCGTTGCCGGACACCGAGCTGTTGTTTTTATATTTCCATTTTTAGTTAAATACTTATGTATGCTCAAGTCACTGCAGTGATTGAAATCACTGTTTAAAATCACGGTGATTCAGAAATCACTGTCGCCGTTTCACCGGTTACCGAAAAATCACCGTATTTTCCAATACTATTACGCAGTGTGTCCTTTTAAACAGTGAGTAAAAGACTATACAGGGTAACTTTTAACCTATAATTCACCCAGTTTTTTCATTTAATAAAAATAATAATTGATTCTTTCTCTTACCAAACACTAACTAAGTTTTTTCATTATAAGTAATTATGTGGCCTTATATGTAAGGACCCATCTATAACATTAAACATTTTCTTGCAGTTATGCCACTAGTTTTAGAATAAATTTATTTTAGAATAATAAAAGACAAATAGTATACTTTTATTTAGGCCTTGAGGTAAACGTAAACAAATTCTATATTTGAATAAAGCTACAAACTGTTAACTGCCAGAGTCTATTCGGTTTATTTTCAATTCCTGAAATCGTGTACCTAACTTTTATGGTATTTGAAACACTAAAATGGAGTATGTTTTATACGGATTCGAAAAGTAATTTCTGTAGCTAACAAGTGTAAATCGATTTTTAAATCGTTTTATCTGTTAAATTGTCGTTTTTATATTTTACAAAAAGTTTAATTATTAATTTTTGAAAAAATAAGAAAATATTTATTATTTATGCCAAAATTTCTTTTTACCTAAACAGAGTAAGGATATTAAAATTCCTTCCACCTTTATCTTTTGGATCAGGTGAAATTTATATAAATTTATGAAATGAAAAGGGGGATCATATAGCACTTGTTTTAAATAAGATTTTGCAATTTTCTACTCCAATTGGGGAAGCCGTAAATATGAAAACACAATTAAATTTATTTCTTCCATGAGATTCTCATTCAAAATTAACGTTTAGGATACGGCACATTACAAAGAAATTATGACGCGTAATTGTTTGATTAAAATTATTTGAATTTATTGCAAGACTTCTTATCTAGAAGAGAAAATTTATAATTATGTTTTTAAATTTTAACAAAAGGTATTTCTTTGTTATATAAAAACAGGGTTGGCGTCCATATTTTTACCTTTTTAAAAGCGAATGACGAACAAATAAAACTATTGAGATGCGATTTTTGCAAACACCTTTCGATGTTTTTAATTTTAAATTATATCTTTATCATTTCCTGATATAGGGTAACTTCATTATTTTAAATGTAACATCCTGTATATCTTTTTATAAGTATTCTTAAAATTCATTTTTTTTCTTTAAAAATGTAACAAAGACTATGGTTGTTACTGTTGTTGTTGATGTTATGGCTACAATTCCATTATAAGGGTCTTAGACGAATTTCAGCCTTTAAACTACCATTACTAGATAGAGTCTTCCCAGTATTTATGCAAAAAGGACAGGACATCTTAATGCCACACTCATGCACAATCTTTAGAACAGGTGTAACCTGGGGCTACATATCCAAAATATGGCTTTGGCCAGGGGTGATCTACTTACCCAAGGTAGGAAAATCCTTAGACAGAAGACCTTAGTCATATAGACCAATCAGTTTATTCTTTTTTCTACTGAAAGCGCTGAAAAAAATAGTGGATAGATACATCAGAGAGAACACCCTCAAAGCCAATATGTGTAATGAAGGCTAAAGTGGGGAGGAGCGGTCCACAGGAAGTCGTTTTATCGCCATATTGGGCAGTGCTGGTAGATGAACTTCTTAACAAACTGACTGGTGAAGGTACAACTGCCTGGGGTATGCGGATGACCTGGTACTTGTGGTCATTTAGGATACATATCAGGCAGAAGGCCGAACGCCGTAGAAATCGTTGATGAATGGTGCAAACAGGAGGGACTTTCAGTCAATCCTTATAAGTCATTCCTTATAAGACAATAACCGTCCCTCTCACAAAAGAAGGACACTAGAAGGATTAAGACTTCCCAGGCTTAACGGAGTGGAAATTCTGTTTCAAAAGAGGTAAAATATGTAGGAGTCATTTTTGACCAGAAATTAACCTGGGGACCACACTTACAAGTTACACAGAAGGCAAAAATGACCCTGGATAGATGCCGTAGACTTTGCAGAAAAAATTAAGGACTCAGCCCGAAGATGAACCTGTGGATGTACAAAATGGCTGTAGACCAATGATAACCCACGGTTTAATTGCCTAGGTTGCAAAGACGCTACAAAAAATGGCAACAAGGCAAATACAAAGACTGGCTTGTCTATGTATTACAGGAGCTATGTAATCGACCCCTACTGCACCTCTGGAAGTGCTGCTTAACCTACCGCCTTCTTACATATTCAAGACCAAAAAGGGCCATACAATAAAGATTTAAGGAGGACCAAGAAGTCAACTCACTGTGTAAAATGCCTTTGGACAAAATGATACGAAGCTACTGGCTAAACAAACGTTTTCAAACAAGCCTACCAAATAGAAAGGGCTGGAAGGCAGGTCCTTCCGTTAAAGCTGACCTAATCTGGTATACAAATGGCTCCAAAATGGACAAATAGTCGGAGCAGGTATATATGAGGACAAACCGAGGACGAAAATAAACATTGGTCTCAGATAACACCCTACGGTGTTCCATGTGGAAATTGTAGCCATAGAACAATGTGCTAGAGAAATCACCAGAAGAAGTTACATGGGTAAAACCATAGTAATTTATTCGGATAGAATTAGTTCATGCAACATCAGCTCTAAGCTGGTGCAGGACTGCGTTGCCGCCCTGGAAAAGTGGGTACGTCGAACAAGCTAACTATTGTCTTGGTACCAGTACATGAGGGCAACCAGGGCAATGAGGAAGCCAATACCCAATACACTAGCAAAGGAGGGTACAGGCAAGCCCAGAGCCCCACTGTGGTATTCCGTCATGCCAAGTAAGGTCATCTATTAGATCATGGAACATGAGATAATCCCAAGACTGGTGGATAAAAACACCAGGACAGCGTCAGGCGAAAAAATTCATTAAGGCATACTCGCCGGAATTTACGAAAGATCTTCTGAATTACAACCGAAAGGCAGTAAGAATTATAATGGTTTAACTAACAGGTCACTTTAGACTGAATAAACACCTGGAAACAATAGGCCTGGCAGAAGAAAACCTATGCAGGTTATGTCAGGAAGAAAAATAAGAAACCGCAGAAAACATATAGTGCTATTGCGAAGTCATTTGACGTCTGCGGTTTGCAAGGCTGGGTGAGGAAAAACCTAAAGCAGCAACATTTTAAAAGGAGCCAGTTTCAAGATTGTGGAGTCTGATTAAAAAGACCGGCTTGGATAGTATACTCTAACATACGGATGAAGGATACACAACTGAGCAGGTTGCAGTGTTAGAGGATTACAAATCCACCTCCACGCTAATCTATTCTAATTTAATCTATAGTTGTTTAAAAAATAACAAATTTCTTGGCCCCCAAAATCCTAACTGCCCGGCAATTGGGAGTATAATTTGACAATAACAGTTTTCTGCATACAAAGTAAAAAAAATCGGCAACTAAGCTATAAGTTATACACAACATTTATGAAAGTAATCTAATTTTACTGAATATTGTGGAAATAACGTATAACTTTGTTGCTGTAACCTTAAATGCAGCAAATTTTCATCATCATATAACCCTCTTAATTGCTGTGCAGTCAATTTTTTAGAAGTCAATAAATTCTTTTCTAAAATACCATAGCTCATTTTACATTTATTTTAAGTAAAGAGATTACATTTTAAGAATATGGACAAATATACAGGGTGCTCTTTTTAAAATATCAAAGTTGCCGTATGACGGAAAATCGGCAATTTTGTTTTTGTGCAACTGAAATTTTCCAACGTGATAGCAAATATTAAAGATTATATTATGATAAAAAAACTTTAAAAAATTTAAGGCCTTCTGCGAAAACCGCATCTTTGTAACTTTATTTGTTTGAAATATGGACGGTCACCCTATATTACTAAAAATACTTATTCCGTTTAACAATTATCGAATTTTTCCTTGCTACTTTATTTTTAATTAACTTTTAAGCCTTTAGAAGTTACAAAACAGCACTTTTTTATTTATAATTAAATTAATCTTAAACGCTATCAAAGTTTTAAAGTTGTTTAAAACTAACTCCAATTTCGATCGTTATAATTTTTGTTTGTCGAACAACTTTAGCTAAATCCTTTTGAGTAAAGTTACGCTAAGTTTTAAGCATCCTTAAATCTATTTTCTGTATTTGTTATTTTTGTTTATTTTAATTTTTTTGAATTATTTACGGTTTAAATTTGCTTTAAAACTACTATAAAAACATTTTTTAATTTTCAAATGGTTTTTAGCAAGTTAATATAAAACAAAAATAACAACAAACTATGCTAATTAAAATGTATTAAAATAAATTGTCACATTTTATTAATTGTTGGCTTTTTAGCATAATTGTAAGCCAGTGGCGATTTTTCTAAATTATTTTTTTTTATTTATTTAATGGACCACTTAATAAAACTCCGAATTTTTTGACCGTTTTCAAGTGGCAGTATTTTGTTTAAAAATGATCGTACTGATTAAGAAAAGCATTTTAACCTTTCAACCAGGGCGCCGGGTCTCTGAGACCCGGCCGTCCGAAAATGTTTGAGGATTTTCGGAAAACTTCGTTCCAGCGGTATGCATTCGTGTACCTTCCTAGCTCGGCGGTTAGTACAACTGCAGCAAGTCGTGAGAGTGTGCGCCTTTTGAGTTGATTTATATTACGCAAAAAGTCTGTGAGACCCGGCGCCCCGCTTTATGATACTAAATATTTCGAAGACATTATTTACAAATTGGTAAGTTTGAGTCTTCTCTCGTAGTTGCTTAGTAAAATAATTAAGCAATTTCACAAATTCTATTTTGAAATTAGATAATTTTTGTTATATAAAAAAATATTTGGATTTTTTACTTCTTTTAGATAATGAGTTATGAAGCAGAACAAGAAAGACTTCGTCAGCTATGGGAAGAATTTCCGTTAGATGAAGAGCCGGATGACGAAGAAGGAGAGCTAGCTTCTGAAGAAAATATTTTAAAAAACAGAACAGCAGGAACCAGGAAACGGTGCTACTTTTGCAAAAAAGACTCAAAAACAAAATATTATTGCCAAAAATGTCAAAAATTCGTTTGCCTAAGCCATCTTCAAGCTTGGTGTCCTCCATGTTCCAATAACGCGAAAAATCAATAAACATTAACTTTTGATAGTATCTAAACTTGTTAATACCCTAAATTGAGTTTTTGTTATGATATATGTGTTAGTATACATGTTTTGACCAATCCTTTATTTTTTTAAGTATTATGTTTGGATAAGTACTGAATGTATTGGAATTTTTATTATAAGAATTTTTTAGTTAATCTTATAAAAAAATGTTGTTTCTTTTACTAAAATATATAATATTGATTAAAAATATTGTTCATTTTTTTTTTTTTTTGACACGGGTCTCTGAGACCCGGCGCCCCGTTTTTGCCATAATTTATGGCGCCCCGCCCGCAGGGTTAAAGCTTAAAATTCCTATTTTCATATCCTATGATAAAAACATTTTTAAACAACGTGTACCGTGCAATCCGAATGAATGCCGAAAAAAAATCGAAATTACTTTCATTCTTTTTTTAGTGTACGAACTTGAAAACAGTGTTTACAACTTAACCACTATATAGGTCAAATAACTTGTTTATTCAGCTTTAATTTGCTTGTTTAAAAGTTCGATACGACCACTGAGATATTGAACTTAAAATGAAAAAGGATCGTTTTGTCTTTAACCATCAATATCTCAGCAACCGCTGATTGCACAAGAAAATTAAGAAGGGTTTTAAAATCATTAATAAATTTTCCACAAAAATCAAAATCTTTAAAAGAAGAAAATTAAAGCTAGATGAACATGTTATCCAATTCATATAGTGGTTAAGTTGGAATTGTTTTCCAAGTTCTTGGACCAAAAACAAACGAAAACATTTCGAGAAAAAATTCTTTCCCGTATTCATTGCGCGATTAACATTGCTTGAAAAATGTTTATATTGGTAATACCACTAGTTCTAAATTTATTTCCGGAAATTTTTCAAGGCCACGAATATTTTGAAAATTATTATAAGAATTTTTTTAAAATATACGTGGCCGAGAATATTTTAAGCACGTGTGGTATGCGGTAAAATATTATTTGTAACTTTGACACGAGCTTTAAAATTTTACTATAAATATAAATAAATATTTTCCAATTGTACCCAAGCAGCAACCTGACGTCATGATGACGTCATTTTTTAGTCATTTCTGGTCATAAGACGTCATCAGACCAAAATTGTGACGTCATTTTAACGTCATTTTACTAACGTGTTTTTGACGTCGTTAAAGCGACGTCTTTTCGACGTCATTTGTTCGCCATACTAGCTTATAAAAATCTAATGGCGTCATCTTTAGAAAACCCGCCAGAAAAATTTTGTGACAATATATGATTTGTGTCGAAGTCCAACCGAAATATCATATGACAGCAAAATAAGACTTGTGTCCCAAGAAATGCGACCTTGCAGTGCAAGGAAATTGCATGCAGTAAGGCATTTTTTCCTATTTCAATTTTCAAATAAAATATCGTATCATTTTTACTTTAACTGCGTCAATTTTTTGTCATCTTAAAGAAGGCATTATGACGTCATTAACGGGACGTCTTTTGTCTGTAACTTAGGGAGGTCAATTTAACGTCATTTTGTCGTCATCTTCTGACGTCTTTGCTGACCAAATGTGACCAAAAATAGCTAAAAAGAGACGTCAATAAGACGCCAGCTTGCTGCTTGGGTAGTTGCAAATATGTAATTTTAAAGCTTATCATTGTTTATTCTTTTATATTATATATAGCTTATATTACTACAGTCGGTAAAAATAAAGTGCTCGCCAAAAAATCGGGACAAGCAATTTTTAGCACCATATTTAACTTGTAGTAACTTTTGAAATAAAAATATTTTTAGCTGCGGATTTCGGTTTGCTAAAGCCCATTTCGTCTAGATGACATGGCGCAAAATGATTTTTGAAAAATAATCAAATGTTCATGGTATACAGGGTGGTCAATGAACAGATGCAAAATTACAAAAATTTTGGAGGTGTGTGATTCCGGTAATATTTTTTTCGCATTTAATTATAGGTCATTAGTAAAGTAATATCAATATCTCTAGACGTTTTTGCCAGTTTTTTGATTACAGCCATTTAGCCCCAGAGACACTACTAAACAAAAAATGTGTCAAAACTTTGCTACCAATATCTTTAAAACGCTGTAACTTAAAAACGGCTTTACCGATTTCGACAAGGTTTTCACATTCTGAAAGCTTATTTTCTAGTTCTTTTTATTACCTAACCACTTTATTGGTAAATGGCCATTTCTATAAAAATACATGGGTCAAACAAAAAGTAAAGATAAAATTGCACAAAGTATGGCTATTGTTCGTTTTAAGCTATGACAATTGGGCTGTACGTTGTTGTTTGGTTTTAAATTTGGTCAATATGCAGCTTCGGTCAATACCTCTGGACGGTTTTTTTACTTTTTCGATTAGTGCCTTTTGGCCACAGATACGCTACCAGGCAGATCCATTGTCCTAAAATGTGTCTTTTGTGGATTTTTGATGTGATCTGGAAATTTTAAATTAATTACTATCTAATGATGTTTTTTTGTACAAGGAAATCAAACAAAACTGACTCTTTCATTATACAGGGTGTTTTAGATTTTAATGGGAAAAATTTAATAGACGATAGAACATGAAAAAATAAGAAAAAGTCTATATAAACATGTATGTTTTGAAGCTTCGTTTTCGAGATACAGGGTGTTAAAGTTTTGGAAAAAATAGTTTTTTATTCATAGCTCAAAATCCCTTGGCTGATTTTTCTTAGCTTAAAATATTTTATTTAATTTATTTTAAATTTTTTAGACCCATACCTTGCTTTCGTTTGCTCTTCACTTATGTCTAGTACTTCTAGTCTTATGATATTATTTTACTAACTGTAGTTGTATAAAATTGTCATTTAGGGTCTTAAAACCTTACATTATTTTATATTATGTCATGTCTGAAATACTACAACTGGTACAAAATAACATTTTTAAAAATTATGTATGTGAATGACAGACATGACGTTAAAACAAATTCAATGATTATGTCAAAAAATGTCCACTATAATTCGCTCAAGGGTACCCCAGGCAGGAGAAAAAAATTCCGATAAATACTTGTGTTGTCATAGTAATGTAACCAAAACTACACATTTGATTGGTAAAAAAAGTTGTGTGGAATTTGTAATGTAATACCCCAAAACTAGATACTTCAGACTTATTTTTTTTAAGTTTTAGTACGACCAATTTTAAGCTAAGTAATTTGGATTTTTAATTCTTTATTTTTTTTTTTACTAGTGTATATTAAAATTTCTTTAACTTTTAAAAACAAATAAGCTATTTGCTTGTTTTAATAGTAAAATGTACATATGTATATGTTTTTGGCTCGATACCTATTTATTCATTTGTATAAGTACTATCTTGAAAAAAACTGGCACAAATTCCACCAGGGTGTCTCCTGGTCTAGAGTGAATCGCATTCGTTATATTCTAAGATCCGAATAGGAAGCAACCTGCACCCAAATGTACCAGATAAAAACGATTTTATATTAAATATAATATTTAAACAAAAGGCGTTGCTACAAACTTACATAAAAAAATATATTTAAGGCCATATTTAAATTGGCACACCCTGCATAATGACAATTTCTATTTTTCTTACTCTAAATGACGGTACTAGTATATTACTTGCTTTATTTCTGATCAATTTTATAAATAAAGCCTAGGTAAATTTGGTTAATTTTAAATTTTTAAAAATCATTATAGGCATAAATATTAGCTCTAAAAATCAAATTTTAAATTAAATGGCATGAAAGTCAAACTAAAGTCTAAAATGAAACATATACGATCCATTTCGCCGACAATAGCATTAACTGCGTTAAAACGAAAACGTCAAACATTTTTAGTTATGTTTTTAAAACGTTAATAAATTTTTAAGGCTATGTTTTATATAAGGGGATCAGTAAAGTGGTACAAGTAACATATTTTTTTAGAGTAATACATAGGATATAGGATATAGAATATATATATATATATATATATATATATATATATATATATATATATATATATATATATATATATATATATATATATATATATATATGTTAAAGCAAAAAGGAAAAATTCCCTACTGTCTTGGTGTATAATACAAAATATTTTACTTCCTTTAAAGACAGTTAAAAGAAAACGTCCTGCTTTTCTATGCTATCCACCACGACTCTGTGAGGCTGTATCGAGTCGTGGTGAATAGCATAGGAAACCAGCGTTTACTTGTTAGACCAGTTTCGTTGTCCAGCGGTAGGATATTAAATCCTGCCGTTTAACTGTCTTTAAAGGGAGTAAAATATTTTGTATTATACACCAAGACAGTAGGGAATTTTTCCTTTTGCTTTAACATACATAGCCACCCCGCTACAATTGATGCTCGTATTTACTGAATGCGATTTCAGTAGGGCATCAACGGCAGGATTTAATATCCTACCGCTGGACAACGAAACTTGTCTAATAAGTAAACGCTGGTTTCCTATGCTATTCACCACGACTCGATACAGCCTCACTGAGGAGTTCCTGTAAGGCAGGCGAAACCGGTCTGGGGAGAGAGTCGTGGTGGATAGCATAGAAAAGCAGGACGTTTTCTTTTAACTGTCTTTAAAGGGAGTAAAATATTTTATAATATATATATACATATATATATATATATATATATATATATATATATATATATATATATATGATATATATATATATATATATATATATATATATATATATATATATATATATATATATATATATATATATATATATATTATATAATTATATAATTATAGATTAATATATTTTAGCATTTAATTTTTAGTCATATTTTTTTAATTTGTGGTTTTAGGATTTTTTTGTTTTAATTTGGTTTTTGGCCCTAAGTCACCCTATAATTGTTTCGCCAGTTACTGGTGTTACCACCCGGATCTTCCATTTTATAGAAAAAACTACGCGATAAAGCTGAATTTGTGTTTTTTTTTAATATATCACAAATGTGTCCTTTTTTGATTTAAAATGGAAAATTCGGCTAAAAATCCAGTAAGTGGAAACTTTTTTTTATTAATAATAATACATCAATATTTTTGACTTGTTTGGGCTATCATTTTTTACAATGTGTTGCATCAAATATTGACCGTGTGAGGGTGAGGTTAAGAGTTTTCGTGTTATCAATGTTAACAAAAGTCACTATGACTTCTAGTGTGTTAAACACAAGCAAGTAGAGATTAGACAAAGAATGCTGACATGTAAACATTTCCTGACAGGGTGACGCATCGTTTTTGGTTTTTTGTTTATTCTGGTTTAAAAACTTCTTGTTTGGGGACCCAATAAAACATTTTACCAGACCTGACCCTTTTTTCTGGTTTGGTCACTTTGACAAAAATAAATAATTATTTCTTCTTGTTTGGTACCCTAAAGTTGAGAATATAATTCTTAAGTGGATTTATAAATTATAAAGTGTCTTGGATTTAATTAAGGAATTAAAAAAATAACTAACCAGAACTAACCAGACTGACACTGATTTAAGAGTTTTTACATATAAACTTGGAATGAATATATCTGTCTATATTTTTAAATTATATGCACACTTTTAGAGTACCAAACAAAAAAGAAATAATTATACATTTTGTTCAGGGGACCAAACCAGAAAAAAAAAGGGTCAGGTCAGGTAAAATTTTATAAGGTGCCCAAACAAGAAAACGCCGTTGCTCGAGACCGTCTGGTTGCCACGCATTGGCTAAAATTGTCGATGAACTTTTGAACTGGCACGACCTGGTAACTTAATAAATATTTATTTAAACCGTACTGCAGCTTACAACAAAAACATTTTTTCTATTAAAATAATACAATTTATAAGTATCATATGCCAGCCTACTTTACCTACATACATATTTTTAATTGAATCTGGTTTCTTGCATGTGTTTATCATACAAAAGAATCTTTCCTAAAGATGAAAACGATCACAACCATTTATACCATTTTTCATCGCACTTAACATTTTAAAATTTAAAAAAATCCTGTTAACGACAACAATGAGTTTATCGATCTTACTCTGGGAAACTCAATGTGTGGCCGTTTTGACAAGCGATGACACGTTTAAATTGGAACGAGTAGATTGCAATTTGGTGTTCTTTTATGTAGTGCCAACTTAAATTAATTTTTTTACCTTTCTGTTGTACACTCTGACAGTTTTTCTTTAGGTTAAGTGATTTCTTTCTTAAAACATGAGAGTAGCTTTTATCTATGTCTTGATTTAACTAAAGAAAAATATTTTTGTACAACTTTTATTTTACCATACACGGCATCTCTAAATGGTCTGTACACAATGACACCAGAAACTCTTTGAGCCAAGATACAACGATTGATTTATCGTTTGCAAGAAACAGGATGTCAAAGTTTTATTTTATTTTAAATATCTTTAAATATAGTCCCTGGGCTGGTAATAAAACGAACTTTATTATAAGAACACTTTAAAAAACTTTTAAAAGGGGTTCTTTTTGACGAATCTACCAAGTATATTCATACCGTTATATATGGAAACGGCGCTCTAACCCAGCCTGTCAATGTCAAATGTTTCGGGTATGGGACTAGAAGAATATGTCACTTTTTTGTTGCACAAGTTTACCGCAATGTTTACATGCAATTTTTAAATATTGTGACAAAAATCGTAAAAGTTACAGTCAGGAAACTTAGACACCGATACCCGAAACATGTGTTTGAGCCCTATGGTTTCATGACTGTAACCCTTACCAATTTAGGCAAAATTTTTAAAAATTGCATGTAAAACATTGTGGTAAACTTGTCCAACAGAAAAAGTGGCGCGTTCTCCCAGTCCGACAATCAAAACATTTGACACTGACAGGCTGGGTTAAAGCGCGTCTTCCATATATAGCTGTATGAATATTCGTGGCAGACTTGTTAAATGGAACCCCCTGAAAAGGTTTTAAAAGTGTTCTTATCATAAAGTCCATTTCATTATTCAAGGACTAATAATTTTTAAAATATAAAAAGTGTTTTCAGAAAATGTAGTTAAAACAGTTTTTATAATAAAAAATCAAAATCGGCGCTTGTTTTTGTTGTAAAAAGTAAAGAACCCCTTAATTTCTTTACTTATGTTAATGGTACAACTTTTTTATGCCTCTGTGCAATATTTTTAATAAACCTAATATTTTTTCATATAAAAGATTTTATTACTTACTGGGGTTTCCTTAAAAGGTCTGTACAGAATGCAGATGGCACAAAGAATTTGCAACAGCATTTTGTACAAACCTATTAAAGATTACTGTGTGGCCCAGATAAAGCGTAAAGAAATGCAATAAGAACATTTTTTATGAAAGAAAATGTTTCATGTAAAATATCTTAAAAATAATTGCTTGCGGCGGCATTTACTATAAGGACATAAAAATTCTTTATTAAAGCCGTTATATTTTGACGCAAAAAAAAAGAAATTTTAAACATAACAAAGAACTGCAGGTGGCTCCTCCTACATTTCACAACAAGAACATGAGCAGATTTCTAACAATATATATTTCAATAATCTGACCATTTTAGCGGTGCATAAAGAAAATGGGTAAGTCTCAAAATTGTAAAAAAATCTTTATGCCACGCATTATTATTGATTGATGATTATCCTAATCATCAGACTATTGAAATATATACGCCAAATTTGTTTAATTACTGATTTCATGTATTTGGCAAAATTGTGCTAAATTGGTAAAATATGCAGTAAATAAAACTGTCACATTGTGGTGGACATGATTGCCTGGTTACTTAAAAGTTTTCTTTAAATCGGTTTTAAAAAAAATTTAACTAACCAGAACTAACCATGACCTCCCCCCACCCCAATGACAGAACAGCTTATTTCACGAATTCAGAAAAAATTATTTTTAATTTTATTATTAACTTTTAAATATAGGTATCTTTGGGTAAATCTTTATATTTTGGCACAAGAAATCTGTGTTTTTTTGTGTACTATTAATTAGCGCACACACTGTATGCTAGGATTTTTGTTGTACGCGGAGATGTTCATCAAAAATATATTTTTTCGAGAAATCGAATATAAAAAAGTTTTCCATATTATATGGTTTAATATTTATGGCGGTAACTGTATAAGGTTTTAAAATTTAGCACTCGAACTTTAACTCCTTTATTGCCTATTGTGCTTGAAGGTGCGACCTCCTTTGCCTCTATCGGTAAACAGCACTTCACGCCAAAGTATTGGCTGACAATCACGAAGACATAATACAAGCTGAGAGCTTTTAGAGCTGAATGGGCACTCGGAAGTTGGCCGTAAAGAACCGGCCTGCAGCAATGCTTCTTAATAGGGTAGTTTTCGTTTTAATTTTTAATTAATTAAACAAAGGTTGATGGTAGATCTCTCTGTCAAAGAAATAATTAGTCTAAGCACAAATAAAATCGTTTTATTTGTATTTTATTGATACGTTATTAGACCAATTTACTAAATAGGCGTATTCAGGGAACTGCAGCGTTTACGCGGTTGTGAGCAGTGCTACAGCTTAAAATATAGCGCATATACAGAGTGCTTCAGAATGTTATTAAGATAATTTAAGGTCAGATTTTACTATTAGGATTCTGAAAGAAAGTTGATATAAACAAGGTTCGGCAAATACCTTGTTTTTAAGATACAGGATGTTAACATTTGTTAAAAAATGTTTTTGTTTTAATATCCTAAATATCCTTTACCCATTTTTTTAAATTTAGCAATGTAATTTATGGGATTTTAGAGATAACCTATCACCAATCTAATTACATTTTAGTTGCGTCTCGAGCGGCAAGGCGAACCACTGCCTGTATAAATATGTATATTTTTATGATCTCTTTAGATTACGCACATAAAAATAAAGAATTTATATTTCCCAATTTTAAATTAAGAAAAAAAATACCTATTTGCATGGTTTTAGGCCATAAAATAAGCATTGGGATTTTTTTTAGAAGCAATTATGTAACAATAACAATAAAAACTTATTTAAATAATGGTTATACCCAGTCTGACAATTTTTATCAAAAAGGTGTTTTCGAATTTTTAAAAATTTTTAAAAAGTTTAACACCCCATAACTTTGCAGATCCATGTTCATATAAACTTTTTTATGCAGGGTGTTTCTTAATTGCGGTGAGAAAATTTAAGGGCGTATTCGCGAGCTAATTCAATAAAAAAGTTTACATAAACAGGGGTATGGTTATGCTTTGTTTCTAAGATACAGGGTGTTAAACTTTAAAAAGAAAATAGGTCTTTTAATAATATCTTAAAGCCGATTTTTATAGAATTTGGCTGGGATATTTGTTAAAATGGGAAGTTAATTTAGCCCTAAATTAATTTTTATTTGTGAGACCAGTGGTGGCGTGGTAGGCTTTTTGGCTAATATTATTTTAAAAAAATGTACGTCACTGATTTTCCTTGCAACTTTTATATTTTTTCCGGATGAAATATCTAGAAATACAACTTTTTGTTTCTTAATATTTTTACATACCCTGCTTAGATGTCCAGAAAAAAATTGCTAAACTGTATATTCCTGAACCATACAAGAAACATAAAGGCATTTTTTTCTTTTAATAAGTGAATGGTATAACTTCCTATAAGCAATTATGAGACAACAATAACAAATACTTAATTATATAAGCGTTATATCTAGCTTAACAAGTTGTACTAAAAAAGCGATTAGAAATTTTAAGTTTTTTGAAAAGTTTAACACCCTGTTAAAACAAGGTGTTAATAGTTAGAAGATAGCCTAGGAATTCGCTTTTAAATTTTCTTATCGCAATAAGGAAACACCCTGTACTTTCTGATGTAGAGTTGAACTTTAAATTTTCTTAACAACATTTTGTAACACCCTGTTAATTTCTATTACTGGATCACTTATATTGTATATAAAAAAATATATTTTGCTGCTAGTGCTATGGAAATTGCTAAATTTTCAGCTATGAAACAAATTTTATTTCAATTTGTGGCAATAAAAGTGGTCATTCATATTTTAATCCATTTGATCGCTATTTACTTTACCAGAACTAACCAGAACAAATAAAGATGCGATTTTCACGCACCACCTTAGATATTTTCAAATATCAATGTGTCAATTAGCACAAAAAATCGCTGATTTTCCAATATAACCCAACTTTAGTATTTTAAATGGAACACCCTGTATATCTTTCTATATTTTTAAAATTCAAACTTCTTTCCTAAAAAAGGTAAATATTCTATGGTAATTTAAAAAGCCGGATTTATTTACCTTCAAATTTGATTTTACAATAAAAGTACTTTTCTCTTGGTCATTTTTTACATTTTTTCTTGTAGCTTGCCCTGTATTATACCATTCAGAGTATTGTATTTCTTAGTTTAAGACCATGCGACCAGTTTTCCAAAAATGCTGATTTAAAATTCAAAAATTGTTGGTCCATTTGTTTTCTCGTAGCACCTATTCTGGGACACACTGTATTAGACAAATATTTTGTAACACGTTAACATGTCAACATAACTAAAAGCTTCTAGGCTAATTCCTGTAATAAAGCCCTCATAAATAAAATAATTTTAATCAATTAAAACTACATCTGTATTTTAAAAGCAAATAAATAAAAGCTAGTTTTAGACAAGAAAACAATACCTACCATTTTCATGAACATTTCGGTTTAAACAAAAAAGCAAAGTACAAGAGTTTACACTTTCTAATCATTTTTCCATCGGGCTACGTCAACACTATTCGGATTAAAACCTCAAAAAGGCAGTTAAAGTTTATAAAATATCTCGTCTGGTGCTTAACGTTGTATGAGAAAGAACTTATGGCAACTCTACTCATAAAACATGTTTTTTTTTCAGTTCCGTTTTTGTTGCTCGCACACTATTTAAACGAGGCTTTTAGAAAAAATAGTTGATTGCTGTCTTTTGTTGTGTGACGCCAGTGGCTTCTTTGTAACTGGTTTTTACTTTAATTCCCATCCGTAGACAGTCTGTATAATATTTTACAAAATATCGTATAGCTTTAATGTCTTTTTTTTTAGTAACTTTGTATGTAGCCAGTGGTCATTGCCAAATAATACTTTTATTTGTTGTGCAATCTTTTTTATTTAATACTATTTTCCTCGTTAACTTAGTAATGCATAAAGATGTTATATCCTTACATAAAAAAATCGGGCCTTTAAAAAAGTATTTTAACCCGATAAATTTACTAGATAAATATTTTTGTTTTGTATTTCAACATAACTAAAAGCTCTCAGACTAATATCTGTAATAAAGCCCTTTAAAACTGAATATTTTAATCAACTAATAGTACACCTGTATTTTAAAAGTAAATTAGTAAAAGAAAACCGAATGATATCTAACATTTTCATG